>WAAF01012966.1:83291-178883 GCA_013400475.1 Tricholaema leucomelas
CCTCCTCTCTCCTCCTCTCTCCTCCTCTCTCCTCCTCTCTCCTCCTCTCTCCTCCTCTCTCCTCCTCTCTCCTTTCTCTTTCCCTCTCCCCCTTGCTCTCTGAGGAGCTCTAACACCAGGGGAGCAGCTGCCATTGTGCCTGTCTGGGTTAGCAGGGTTCTATTTTCTCCAGCATCCCAGCCCTAGGACCATGGACATTTGACAGCAGCTGCAGCAGGAGGAGCTGGCTGCCGGGAGAGGCCCTGGCAATTACAGAAGTAACTAAATCACAGCTTTCCTTTGTGTGGCTGATTTTCGAATCAGGTCTTGAAAGGCTCACTCCTGTGCGTAGCTTCTCATCCCTCCGAACCCCTGCTGGCACAACAGTAAATTCAATGTGTCACTTTCTTTACACATTAAACATCTTCAAGCCTCTGCTGCCTGTGCAAACAATGCACTGCATGAATTAGAGAGATGCTTCCTGGCCAAAAGCAAAAAAAGGGTTGGGCTGCTTGGGTCTTTTTGAGGCTTTTCACGATAGTGCTTTTCCCCTGTGCTCAGCACTGCTCAGGCCACACTTGGACTGCTGTGTCCAGTCCTGGGCTACTGCATTCAAGAGAGATGTTGAGGTGCTGGAAGGTGTTTGGAGAAGAGCAGCAAGGCTGGGGAGGGGCCTGGAGCACAGCCCTGTGAGGAGAGGCTGAGGGAGCTGGGGGTGTGCAGCCTGCAGAAGAGGAGGCTCAGGGCAGAGCTCATTGCTGTCTGCAGCTCCCTGCAGGGAGGCTGTAGCCAGGTGGGGTTGGGCTCTGCTGCCAGGCAGCCAGGGACAGAAGAAGGGGACACAGCCTCAAGCTGTGCCAGGGGAGGTCTAGGCTGGATGTTAGGAGGAAGTTGTTGGCAGAGAGAGTGATTGGCATTGGAATGGGCTGCCCAGGGAGGTGGTGGAGTGGCTGTGCCTGGAGGTGTTGAAGCCAAGCCTGGCTGAGGCACTTAGTGCCATGGTCTGGTTGATTGGGCAGGGCTGGGTGCTAGGTTGGGCTGTCTGAGCTTGGAGCTCTCTTCCAGCCTGCTGGATTCTATGATTCTATAATTCTATGATCATCTTTGTGGCCTCCTCTGGACCCACTCCACCAGGTCCAGCCCAGCAGGTGAGGTCTCCCCAGAGCAGGGCAGAGGGGCAGGATCTCCTCTCTCCATCTCTGCCCACACTGCTGTGGATGCAGCCCAGGCTGCCCTTGGCCTTCTGAGCTGTCAGTGCCTAATGCTGGCTCCTGCCCATCTTCTCAGCCCCCCAGCACCCCCAACTCCTCTGCAGGGCTGCTCTCAACCTCAGCCTGGATCGATATCAAAGGTCGACCCAGCCCAGCTGCAGGACCTTGCACTTTGCCTTACTGAACCTGATGAGGTTCTCCTAAGCTCACTTCTCCAGCCTGTCCAGATGCCCCTTTGCTGTGGCAGTAAAAGCTTGCTGGGTTTTGAGTGGTGGCACAGGTAGGTGGGTGAAGTGCTGCTGTTGGAGCTGCAGCCTGGCTGCTGTCAGACCGAGGGACAGGCCCTGAGGACGCAGGTGTCACACTCATGCCTGCCAGCAGATGCAGGCTCTGCCTTGCCAACTGCAGTGCCATCCTGTCAAAGGCAGCCTGGGGGATGTGCTCCGAGCTGTGCATCGTTTAACCCTGCCACTAATCATTCATTACCCGTGGAGTCTCAGCACGGGAGGGCTTTGGCTAAGGGGCCAGCGTTAGAGACAAGAACCATTACCCCTTAAGCATTACAGAAAGGGATTCACAGCTCCTTTGCAAGATTCATAAACCTTCATTTCTCTTTAGGCTTTCTTGCCTGCCTCCCTAACACGGTTAAAAGAGGATCTGTGGGTTTGTTTAGGGTTGTTATTTTGTTCCTTGCTCCTGTAAACTGCTATCAGATCCAGCCAGAAATGAAATATGAAATGTTTTTAATGAGGTATCTTAGTGTAAAATTGCATCAGAGGCCACTGCAGGAGAGGGAGATGTGGATAGAAAGTGCCTGCTGCTGCCTTGCTTCTTCCCAGGGTGTGAATAATACCAAAACATAAAGCTTTGAAACCCAGAGAATGAAGCAGCTGGAACAGAAAACCACAGAACCATCAAGTCGTACAATTATACCATGGGAGAATTGTTTTGGCTGGGAAAGCCCTTTGAGATCATCCAGTCCAACCACTCCCTGACTCTACCAAGGCTGTCCCTCAGCAACACATCTCTGTGTCTTCTACACACCTCCAGGGATGGGGATTCAACCACCTTCCTGGGCAGCCTGTGCCAGTGCTTCAAGCAGGAAAGTTTGCCCATGGGAGCTCAGGACTTGTTCTTACTGTAAGCATGGATGAACTCTCCCTAAATAGCTGAAGTAGAAAACAGCACTGAGAGGATTCTGCCTCTTACTCAGCATTCTCTTGCATCCTGCTTCTGAACCACAAATGGCAAGCTGTAGCCAGGGCAGGTCTAGGCTGGATGTTAGGAGGAAGTTGTTGGCAGAGAGAGTGATTGGCATTGGAATGGGCTGCCCAGGGAGGTGGTGGAGTCACCATCCCTGGAGGTGTTCAGTCAGAGGCTGGTTGGGGCACTTCGTGCCATGGTCTGGTTGATTGGCTAGGGCTGGGTGCTAGGTTGGGCTGGCTGAGCTTGGAGGTCTCTGCCAACCTGCCTGATTCTATGATTTTAAGAGTGCATCAGCTGTGCCAGGCTGGGTTCAAAGGAAGAAGTGTGCTGAGCTGGAAGAGTGTCAGGAGGACACGTTGGAAATCCAACTGTAGCACACCTCCAGGGATGGGGATGTGTCCCTGGGCAGCCTCCTCCACTCTTTGAGAGCCCTTTCAGTCAAAAAGCTTCTTCTAACAGCCAGCCCCTTCAGAAATCTTTTCACTAAAGCCCTCTAAGACCTGTGCAACTGTCTGGGCCCAGGGCTAGCTGCAGCAGAGGTCTGGTGCTCAAAGTGTCCTCTCTGAGGGCTTTCAGTCAGCTGAAAGCAAGCTGAAAGCTTTCAGAGCTGTCTCAGGGGGAGGTTAGAGGCAGCCACCACACCAGCATCTTTTGCCCAGCAAACCTAGAAGTCTTTGAACAGTTGCTTAGTATCTCCCAGCAGCCCTCTTCTTCCTTTTCCCAACACACCCTCCCTGGGACGAGGAGTGCTGCAAGAGGATGATCTCCCTCAGGAACATCAGAGTCTAATGATCAAAGGAGGGCAGAATCAGAGGAAAATGTTAGAAGCTGTGTGAAGAGTGTGAAAATGAGTTAAGATGTATTAAGTATGAAAAAGATTTCACTTCCCTGCACTTCCACATCGGTCCTGGGTTTCACTCAGCTGGAAAACTCTTTCTGTGATCTGCCACAGAGAGCCAATGCGACACAGACAGGAAGCCTTCCCAGCTCCTCCATCACAAGTGCAGTGGGTGCCTCCCATCACTCTGCTCTGGAGCTGTCCATGGAAGTTTGCTGACATTCCACAGGTAAATAACCAAATCCTAACCAATGCTGGCAAAATGAACACATTGCTAAGGAAAAACTTCACTGCGAGGGTGCTGGAGCCCTGGAGCAGGCTGCCCACAGAGGTTGTGCAGTCTCTTCTTCTGGAGGCATTCAAACCCCACCTGGATGTGTGCCTGTGTGACCTGCCCTGGGTGATCCTGGCAGGGGGTGCCAGTGTGACCCCTGCTCTGGCAGGGGGATTGGCTGGATGATTTTTCAGGGTCCCTTCTAACCCCCAACCTTATGTGATTCTGTGGCCAACAGCTGATACTACAAGAGGGATATGGATGTGCTGGTGTTCTGTGGTTCTGTGGCTCTACAGGTCTGTGGTGCCATGGTTCCATGGCTCTGTGGTTCTGTAGATCTGTAGCTCTCTGGTTCCGTGGCTCTGAGGCTGACAGTTCCATGGCTCTCTGGCTCTGTGGCTCTCTGATTCCATGGCTCTGTGGCACTGTTGCTCTCTGGCTCTTTGGTTCCATGGTCCATGGCTCTGTGGTTCTTTAGTTCCATGGCTCCGTGGCTCTCTGGTCCCATGGCTCTGTGGTTCTGTGGCTCTCTGGCTCTCTGGCTCCATGGCTCTGTGGCACTATGATTCCATGGCTCTGTGGCATTGTGGTTCCATGGTCCACAGCTCTGTTGCACTATGGTTCCACAGCTCTGTGGCTCTTTGGTTCCACAGCTCTATTGTTCCGTGGCTCTATGGCTCCATGGTTCTGTGACTCTGAGGATCTGTGTTTTTGTGGTTCTGTGGTTCTGTGACTCTGTGGCTCTATTCAAAGCCAAAATCAATGTATCTGGGGGGCTTAAAAATAAACAAACCAAGCAAACCAGAGGAAATCTCCATTCTGTGAAATTAATTTCTGCAGAGAGCTCTTCCTCAGTCCAAAGAGCTGCCTCTAAACAACCCACCACGGGGAGTTCTCTAAGAGAAGAAATTCTTTTCTTGGTTTTTTTTTTTTTTGCTCTCCCTTGTTATTACCCTGCCATAAAAAAAACAAAAAGCAGACTTCAAATAAAGAGGCAAAGAAGCAGAGTAAAAGCCCTCCAGGTTACAGAACATTTGATTTCTTTCAATAGCCTTATCAAGGTCATTTTGCATTTAAAAAAAGAAGGAAAGGGGAAAAAAAGGAATGACGAAGTTAGAGAAACTGTGAGGAGAATTAAGTCTATTTGAAGCATTCTGGACACCAGCCCTTGGACAAACAACTCCTCAGCAAAGGAAGCTGTTGCTAGGATACCCCAGCCACTGCCATCAGGAGAATGGGGGGTTGGGGGCTTTTATTTTTTCCCCCTTTTCTTACTATTTGAAAGAAGAACCCTTGGTTGATGGGTACAAGAGATGATGGAGACTGGTATCAAAGCTACCTGCTGTATTACAGCCTGAGTGGGATGTTCAGGTTCAGGTTGAAAAGCCAAAGTGAAGTTAAAGCCTTCAAAGTCAAAGCCATCACGAAGCTGAGGAGGAAGGGATGGTCACTAGAGAGGAGAGTGGGGTCTGGAGAACAGGGCTGGTGGGGAGCAGCTGAGGGAGCTGGGGGGGAGTTGGATCTGGAGAAAAGGAGGCTAGGATACCCCAGCCACTGCCATCAGGAGAATGGGGGGTTGGGGGCTTTTATTTTTTCCCCCTTTTCTTACTATTTGAAAGAAGAACCCTTGGTTGATGGGTACAAGAGATGATGGAGACTGGTATCAAAGCTACCTGCTGTATTACAGCCTGAGTGGGATGTTCAGGTTCATGTTGAAAAGCCAAGGTGAAGTTAAGGCCTTCATAGTCCAAGCCATCCAGAAGCCCCTTCCAGCCCCTGGCGTCCTGTGGTTCTATAAAGCAGCAGAGTGAATGACGCTGCGGTGCAGCTGAGGGCAGCAGGCAGCCACTTCGTGCTGCTGGCACCAAGGACAAACAGAGCCTCAACAACCAAAACATCACCAGGAACGGGTGCTGAGGAGGTCTTCTGCCTGGGAATGGCTCATGAGTTGAAATCACACAATTGCCAGGCTTGGAAGGGACTTCAAGGACCACCTAGTTCCAACCCCCACCGCCACGGGCAGGGACACCTCCTGCTGGATCAGGTTGCTCAGAGCCACATCCAGAAGATGAAAGGAGTATGGAAACTCTGCAGACCTCGAGTTAAATTTGGTTGAATGGGCAAAAAACTGCTGGCTCTGTTCAGTCAGCAGCAAACCTGTTTGGTGATGGTTTAGACATCTCCCTGCCAAAGACGGTGCTCAAGGTCCTCCAGGCTCTGCAGGGAGCTCTGCTATCAATGCCAGAGAAGTTCTGCCTTGCTCTGGGTCTGCAGTCAGAGCAGAAGAGTTCACAGAGCAAATCATCTTGCATGACAAGTTCCCTGCTCTGCTGGAGGAAGAGTGCAAAGGTATCCCCTCCTAATTAAAATCTGGATGCTGTCAGCTGATAATCTTCCTCGTGAGGAGCATAATGAGCTCCTTAATTAAATATGCAATTTCTTGACATTTCCACGGGTCAATTTTATTTTTCTCTGTGTCTGATCATTTATTGGAGGTGCTCCTTGCAGGCAATGTTTATTATACTAACCATAATTAATAACCAGCACAACAGAGCCTTCTGAAACAGAAGGGTGAAGGATGCAGCTCTGTCCTTTTGCTCAACTGAAGTTATTATAGAGAATAACTCTAATTAAGTAGAGGATAGAGAATTTATTAAGTCCTCATCATCTTTTCAGACTTCCCACATCTGTCTTCTGACTTGTATCTTTCTTAAAGTCAGCTCTTTATTCCTCCTGGCTTTAATGAATGCATCAAGCCCTGAAGAAAGGGCAAGACAGCCCAGTTTTACTGAGTCAACACCTGAGAAGATGCTCCTGCAGGTAGATTGCTGGTGGACCCCCCTGCTAGAACAGGGTCACCTACAGTAAAGCACACAGGAACACAGCTAGGTGGGCTCTGAATGCCTCCAGCACGGCTCAGAGGTATCTTACCTTGTCACAAAAAGCAGTAGAGGAGAGGCTGAGGGAGCTGGGGGTGTGCAGCCTGCAGAAGAGGAGGCTCAGGGCAGAGCTCATTGCTGCCTACAGCTACCTGAAGGGAGGTTTTACCCAGGTGGGGTTTGACTTTTCTGCCAGGCACCCAGCAACAGAACAAGGGGACACAGTCTCAAGTTGTGCCAGGGAAGGTCTAGGCTGGATGTTAGGAGGAAGTTGTTGTCAGAGAGAGTGATTGGCATTGGAATGGGCTGCCCAGGGAGGTGGTGGAGTCTCTGTGCCTGGAGGTGTTGAAGCCAAGCCTGGCTGGGGCACTTAGTGCCATGGTCTGGTTGATTGGCCAGGGCTGGGTGCTGGGTTGGACTGGGTGAGCTTGGAGCTCTCTTCCAACCTGCTCAATTATATGATTCTCTGATTCTATGACCCCACAAAACCCAGTCATAGAAGCATAGAATGGACTGGGGTGGAAGAGACCTCCAAAACTCATCCAGTCCAACCCACTCTGCACTCAGCAGGTGCATTCTCAACTACAGCAGGTTGCCCAGAGCCCTGCTGAGCCTCACCTTGAATAACCCCAGAGATGGAGCCTCAACCACCTCCTTGGGTAACCTGTTCCACAAACGTGTGGACAGTTGACTTTGGGACATGGTTTGATGGCCATGGTGGTGCTGGGTTGATGGTTGGATTGGATGATCTTAGAGATCTTTTCTGTCGAGCCTCACCTTAAATATCTCCAGGGTTGCCCCTGCCAGCAGCAGTTCTCTCAGTAGCTGTGCACCTCCACACAGGTATCCACCAGCTGGAAAACCTCACAAACCTGTAAAACACATTTATGAGACCTCCTGCCATGTGCAGCTTGCCAGTGGATAAAAGGTTTAAAAATAACCCCCACGTTTTGGCAAGCTCCAGTTCCCTGCTTGCCAACTTGGAAAGGAGCAGGGTGAGCAGGGTAGAGCAATTAAACATTTTTAGCCTTTGTTTTCCATGTTATTGTCTTCATTTTATTGCTCCCTGTTAAGCCAGCCTAAATATTGCTTCAAAGCATGAGCTCTGAGGTCCTCCCCTCGCAGCCACAGCCTCTGGTCAGCACGTCTGAGCTACCCAGAGCAGAGCCCAGAGCTGGCTGCTAGGAGAGCCTGCACCTTCCAGCCCTCAGCTCAGCAGCAAGGTGCTTTTGAGATGCCTCCTTGGAGGGTGTGCATGCTAAAGGGCTGGGTGATTAACAAGCACCACTGCCCACGGAGTCAGACAGCAGAGCAAAACACTTCCCTTGCTCTTGCCAAGCAACAAATTTAGGACCCAATTCCATTAGAGCACAGCCAGCTTCCTTGCTGCAGAGCCTGGCCAGGGGTTGTACTGAAATCAACTCTCTGCTTCCAGAATGCAGATGAGAACTCAAGACAACCTCATTAAAAGCATTCAGGGGGCTTCTTTTCTTCCTCCTTTTTTCAGCTGGTGCTTGGTTCTGCTTGACATGATTTAATGTCAGACAGCTTTGAGCACCACAGCTCTCCTACCTGCAGAGATTCATACAATGGCTTGGGTTGGAAAGGAGCTTAAAGCTCAGCCAGTTCCAATGTCCCTGCAGGGACACCTCCCACCAGCCCAGGTTGCTCAGGGCCTCATCCAGCCTGGCCTTGAACCCTTCCAGGGAGGGGGCATCCACAGCCTCCCTGAGTGTCTCACCACCCTCACTGGAAAGAATCTCCCCCTCCTGCCATGGGCAGGGACACCTCCAGCAGCCCAGGTTGCTCAAGGCCTCAGAAAAGAGTAGAGCAAAGGCTCCAGAGATGCTGAGGGGACAGGAGCACTGCTCTGACAACGAAGGACTGAGAGAATTGGGGCTGTTTAGTCTGCAAAAGGGAAGGCTGAGGAGAGACCTCAACAATACTAATCAATACCTCAAGGGTGGGTGTCAGGAGGATAGGACCAGGCTTTGTTCAGTGGTGCCCAGTGACAGGACAAGGCATAAGTGGCACAGACTTGAACAGCAGAAGTTCCCTCTAGATAGGAGGAGAAACTTCTTGAATTCGAGGATGACACAGCCCTGGAGCAGGCTGCCCAGAGAGGTGCTGGAGTCTTCATCTCTGGAGACACTCAAAACCCACCTGGACATGTTCCTGTGTGACCTCCTTTCTGTCACCCTGCTTTGTCAGGGCAGTTAGACCTGATCATCTCTAGAGGCCTCTGCCAAACCCTACCATGGTGTGGTTCTGTGATTTGATTGCACTCGGCCAGCACCGACAGCCCTGATGGGTCAGGCCCTGCCTGGCACTTCTTGGCTGTGTCTGACTCGGCCAGCTTGGGCTGCCCTCTCTGTGATGCCTGAGCAGCCTCCAGCTGCCCTCTCTGCCATCCCTGAGCAGCCTCCAGCTGCCCTCTCTGCCATCCCTGAGCAGCCTCCAGCTGCCCTCTCTGCGATGCCTGAGCAGCCTCCAGCTGCCCTCTCTGTGATGCCTGAGCAGCCTCCAGCTGCCCTCTCTGTGATCCCTGAGCAGCCTCCAGCTGCCCTCTCTGTGATCCCTCAGCAGCCTCGAGCTGCCCTCTCTGTGATGCCTGAGCAGCCTCCAGCTGCCCTCTCTATGATCCCTGAGCAGCCTCCAGCTGCCCTCTCTGTGATCCCTGAGCAGCCTCCAGCTGCCTTCTCTGTGATCCCTGAGCAGCCTCCAGCTGCCCTCTCTGTGATGCCTGAGCAGCCTCCAGCTGCCCTCTCTGCCATCCCTGAGCAGCCTCCAGCTGCCCTCTCTGCCATTGCCTGAACATTTTCTCCTGTCAGGCTGCCGTTGTCCCTGCGAGTGCCTGATCTCCTAGCTCAGCAGTCTGTTCCTTTTGTCCTCCTTATCTCTGCACAGACAGGCTCACAGCTCTGCCTCTGCAAGGTTACACAGCTGGGGTGTATCAAAGCTGGACCCCTTACAAGAGCAGATAAAACTCCAGCAGGTTTGCCAGGGGAGCCAAGTGACAGCAGGAGCTACTAAGAGGGGGCTGGAGTGTGCCACGGCACCAGCTGGGGCTCGGTCTTAAACACCATTTTGTTCCTCTCAAGCCTCATTCCCAAGGACTTCCTTGATCCTTCTGACCCCACTGTGTCTTTCCCTCCCCCTCTACCCAGCCTCCCTCCACATCTCTCCAGTCTTCTAACCCTTGCTACCCAGTTGCCACAAGCTGTTGTGTTTCAGGTGTCCAATGCCAGCTCGTGCCCCACTACTCACAAAACCTTTTCAACCAAGGCAATGTTAGAATCAGTGAATCAAGCAGGCTGGAAGAGAGCTCCAAGCTCACCCAGCCCAACCTAGCACCCAGCCCTGGCCAACCAACCAGACCATGGCACTAAGTGCCCCAGCCAGGCTTGGCTTCAACACCTCCAGGCACAGCGACTCCGCCACCTCCCTGGGCAGCCCATTCCAGTGCCAATCGCTCTCTGCCAACAACTTCCCCCTAACATGTTTGCAACAGGTTTCTGACTGGAGAGTTACCATTCTCTGTCAGTAGGAAAAAGACCTCCTTTTGGACTTCTCCCTGTGAGGGAGTGGAATTTCAACCAAGGAAATCAGTTTTCTTCTCATTCAGATCTCTCCACAGCAAATCTCAGGACGCCTCCCACCAGCCCAGGTTGCTCAAGGTCTCATCCAACCTGGCCTTGAACACATCCAGGCCGGAGGCATCCACAGCCTCCCTGGGCAGCCTGTGCCAGTCTCTCCCCACTCTCACTGTCAAGAATTTCTTCCTCCATCTCCAGTCTCAATGTGCCCTCTTCCAGCTTTGGTTGTGTCCTAATAGAACACAGTCTGAGGCATAAAAAAAGGCAACTGACAAACTGCCAAGGTTTAGTGGGCATGGTGGGGTTGGGTTGATGGTTGGAGTTGATGGCCTCAGAGGGCTTTCCAGCCTGAGTGAATCTCTGGTTCAGTAAATCTGCCAGCAGCAGTGCATTCAGGTAGCCAGGTCATGTTTCTTGCAGTACATAAATCCTGTGTGTCCAAACTGCCTAACCATGAAGCACAGCAGCTGTTCCTCTGTGGCTTCCTGAAACCTTCAGCAAGTCATAGAATCATAGAGTGATAGAACCACAGAATAGCTCAGGTTGGAAGGGACATCAGAGATCATCTGCTCCAAACTCCCCACCAGGCCCAGGGACACCTCTCAGCTAGACTCAGCTGCTCAAGGCCTCATCTAGCCTGGCCTTGAACACACCCAGCGGGAGGCAGCCACAGCCTCCCTGGGCAGCCTGTGCCAGACTCTCACCACCCTGGTACTGAACAATTTCTACCTCAGCTCCACTCTCACCCTGCTCTGCCTCAGCTCCAAACCATTCCCCTTGGCCTGGCTCAGACCCCCTCAGCACAAGTCCCTCTGCAGCCTTCCTGCAGGATCCCTTCAGGCACTGCAGGCAGCTCTCAGGTGCCCCTGGAGCCTTCTCCTCTGCAGGCTGCACCCCCCCAGCTCCCTCAGCCTGTGCTCACAGCAGAGCTGCTCCAGCCCTTGCAGGATCTTCCTCTGGCTTCTCTCCAGCAGCTCTGTATCCTCCTTCTGCTGGGGACAGCAGAGCTGGAGGCAGGATTGGAGGTGAGGTCTGAGCAGAGCAGAGCCAAGGGGCACAATCCCCTCTTTTGCCCTCTGCCCACACTGCTCTGGCTGCAGCCAGCACACAGCTGCCTGCTGGGCTGCAGGAGGGCACTGCTGGCTCCTGGGGAGCTGCTCAGCAACTAACATCCCCAAGGCTCTTTCTTCAGGGCTGCTCTCAACCCACTCTGCACCCAGCATGAGTTTGGCCTGACCCAGCTGTAGAACCTTGCAGTGTGACTTGTTGAACCTCATGCAGTTTGCACTGTCCCAAGCCAGTCAAGATCCTTCTGGACAGCTCCATGGATCCCTTCCCTCCAGTGAGTCTACAGCAGCACACAGCTTGGTGTCACCAGCAGACCTGCTGAGGGTGCCTTAGTGCCACTGCCCATGTCACACAGGACCCAGCACAGACCCCTGAGGAACTCCACTTTGCAAATTCTTCTTTACTGTTGCAAGGAATAAAAGCAACCAGAAACCAACTTCACAATGATTTAAACCCAAATGGTAGATTCATGGTCTGGGCAACCTGAGCTAGCTGAGGATATTCCTGCCTACTGCAGAGGGCTTGGACTAGATGACCTTTGGAGATCCCTTCCAATCCTGACAGATTCTATGATTCTATGATAAATGAGGATCTGTGCTTGAACTGAGCAGCAGGAGAGAATCATAGAGTCATAGAATCAGTCAGGGTTGGAAGGGACCACAAGGAGCAGCCCTTGCCATGCCCAGGGAGCAGCCCCCTGCCATGCCCAGGGACACCCTACCCTAGAGCAGGCTGCCCACAGCCTCAGCCAGCCTGGCCTGAAACACCTCCAGCCATGGGGCCTCAACCACCTCCCTGGGCAACCCATTCCAGCCTCTCACCATTCTCATGCTCAACAACTTCCTCCTCACCTCCAGCCTGACTCTCCCCACCTCCAGCTTCACTCCATTTCCCCCCAGTCCTCTCACTGCCTGACAGCCTAAAAAGTCCCTCCCCAGCTTTTTTTGTAGCCCCCTTCAGATCCTGGAAGGCCACAAGAAGGTCACCTGGGAGCCTCCTCTTCTCCAGCCTGCACAGCCCCAACTCTTTCAGTCTGTCCTCAGCTTCCAACCTGTGCTGTGTAGCCAGAACACTCAGCCAGGCTAATACTGATCTGTTGTGGGACACTGTCAAGCCAGAAAAGTGTGGCTTTCTCCCAGCTTTTCAAATGTGGAACTACTTAGGAGGAAATACATCTTCAGATGCTTAATTCAAGAGTTCAAAAATACTCCACATCAGAATCAGCCAACTGATTTTCTATTCTCCCTCAATTTCACCACATTGTCTCTGTGCTCTCTTTATACAGAATGCAAAAAGGACAGGGGAAAAAAAACATATGTACAGTGGGAAACATTCAACTGAATGAACACAGTGCACAGAACAGCAGCCCCCAGCAGCTTCCTCACCTGAGCAGAGCAAAGGCTGCCTGAGCCAGCTGGAGCTGTCCCTGCTGCCTGCAGGGGCGTTGGAGCAGATGACCTTTGAGGGTCCCTTCCAACCTGTGAAGCTGTGGAGCAGTCAGAAAGGCCTTTTGGGAACAACATCCATCAAGGCATACAGCACACAGCTGTCCCCAGGGGCTGACCTGCAGCAGAGAACCACAGGGTGGGTTTGGTTGGAAAAGTCCTTTCAGCTCATCTAGTCCAACCATTACCTAACTCTGCCAAGGCTGGAGCTAAACCATGTCCTCAGCACCACAGCTCTGCCTCTCTGAAACACCTCCAGGGATGGGCATTCAACCACCTCCCTGGGCAGCCTGTGCCAGAACCCTTTCAGTCAAGAAGTTTCTTCTCATACCCAACCTAAACCTCCCCAGGTGCAACTTGAGGTCATTTCCTCTCCTCCTATCTCTTGTTACTAGAGAAAAGAGAGTGACCCTACCTGGCTTCAACCTTCCTTTGTGGAGCTGCAGAGTGAGAAAATCTCTCCTCAGGGCATCTAATCAATGTCTATAAATCTCTGAGGGCTGGGGGACAGGTTCTGCTCACTGCTCCCTGGGGTAGGACAAGCAGCAATGGATGGAAGCTGCAGCACAGGAGGTTCCAGCTCAACACAAGGCAGAACTTNTCCCTCCAAACTAAACAGCTCCAGGTCCCTCCAGCTCTGTTCTCCAGACCTTTCACCAGCTTATGAACACAATCACCATACATAAACCTGAGCAGTTACAGGCTTACCAGTAATTAACCCTACAATTAACCTTCACATTAGCTAGTGCTGTCACCACAGCTACATGGATTTGTTCTTGTGTAGGGTGAAGAGTTTCTTGTTGGGCAGCATTTTCTTCAAGCAGCTTACTCCTTTCTCCTCAGATTGCTCCTCAGTCCAATCCAAATTCCCCACACAGCATTAGGTGGGAGAAATGAGACCCAAGATGAATTTAGAGCTGTAAAGTTCTGGAGGATGTTCTGCTCTGTGCTTGTCCTGTGAGCAGAGCATGGCTTCAACAGCAGGGGGGAAAAAACCTCACCACTTTCAGTTCCTTTTTCTTTCACTTGAAGGAATCTAAAGCTACACCTCACACCAGTGGCAGGAATCCCTCACATATCAACTGCTCCACCACTGATCAGGGTAGGAAGATGAACCACAAGTTCCTACCTCTGTGCTGCAGCTGCTCACAAGAGAACTGTTTACTGTTACATGGGTTCCTCAAGACACTGAAGTGCCATGGTCTGGTTGACTGGATAGGGCTGGGTGCTAGGTTGGACTGATGATCTTGGAGGTCTCTTCCAACCTGGTTGATTCTATGATTCTATGCTGTGACAAATTAAGTCTTTAAAACTGAACCTTTTATGAGATAGGTGGGAAATATTTTCCTGTAGCCCAGCACTTAGCTCACCTTGAGCTCCAAGTGACATGAAACAGTTAATTATTTCAGGATGTGGAGAGCAAACAAGCTGTAGCCTTCGGCAAACACTTTGCTAGCCTGAGGAAATCTCTTCACTCTCAAACTGCTCACTCAAAGTTAACAGGTTGAAGAAGCAGCTCTGGACCATTTGGCTCTGCACATCACTCATATGGGTTAATGGCAGTGTAAGACAGTAATTTATACCACAGTAGGTAGCAGGTCACAAGTACTGGGCTCAGTTTTGGAGCCATCACTACAAGAAGAACATTGAGGGGCTGGAGCAGGCCCAGAGAAGGGCAACCAAGCTGGGGAAGGGTCTGGAGAGCAGGGCTGGGGAGGAGCAGCTGAGGGAGCTGGGGGTGTGCAGTGTGGAGCAGAGGAGGCTGAGGGCAGAGCTCATTGCTCTCTACAGCTCCCTGAGAGGAGGCTGAAGGGAGCTGGGCTTGGGTTCTTCTCCTAGTCTCAGGTGATAGGAGGAGAGGCAATGGCCTGGAATTGTGCCAGGGGTGGGTTAGGTTGGAGAGGAGGAAAAACTTCTTCATTGTAAAAGAGTGGTGAGGGGTTGGCAGAGTCTGCTCAGGGTGGTGGTGGAGTCCCCATCCCTGGGGGTGTTTTAGTTGTGTAGATGTAGCACTCAGGGGTATCAGTTAGCCAGGGGCTTGTCAGAGTTAGGTTCATGATTGGACTCAGTGATTTCAGAGGTCTTTTCCAATCTGGGCAACTCAGTGCCCAGGGAGACCTTCTCATTCACTACTACTCTCTGACAGGAGGTTGCAGTGTGGTGGGGGTTGGGCTCTTCTCCCTAGTGTCAACGGATAGGATGAGAGGCAATGGCCTGAAATTGTGNCTTCTTCATTGTAAAAGAGTGGTGAGGGGTTGGCAGAGTCTGCTCAGGGTGGTGGTGGAGTCCCCATCCCTGGGGGTGTTTTAGTTGTGTAGATGTAGCACTCAGGGGTATCAGTTAGCCAGGGGCTTGTCAGAGTTAGGTTCATGATTGGACTCAGTGATTTCAGAGGTCTTTTCCAATCTGGGCAACTCAGTGCCCAGGGAGACCTTCTCATTCACTACTACTCTCTGACAGGAGGTTGCAGTGTGGTGGGGGTTGGGCTCTTCTCCCTAGTGTCAACGGATAGGATGAGAGGCAATGGCCTGAAATTGTGCCAGGGGAGGGTCAGGTTGGAGAGGACAAAAAAAATCTTTGCTGCAAGAGTGGTCAGGGACTGGCACAGGCTGCCGAGGGAGGTGGTGGAGTCTCCATCCCTGGAGGTGTTCAAGAAACCTGTGGCCATGACACATTGGGTCAGGGTTTAGTGGCTATGGTGGGGTTGGGTTGAAGGTTGGACTGGCTGATCTTGGAGGTCTTTCTGTGGTTAATGTCAAGCTGCTAACTCCAGCATCTCAGAACAAAATCTCCTCAATGAGCAGAGTTCATTAAAGAAGAGGTTAACATTTTACTGTTTGAATTTCAACAGGATTAAAGAATCCAATGCCACAGGGGGGTTGGATTGATGGTTGGACTGGACAACCTTAGAGGGCTGTTCCATGGTTGTATTTTGACAGCTCTGGGTGACTGTCACTACACTGCACTTCCTGCCACAGTTACTGTCACTCCCTCTTCCTACCACATTGTTTCTGCATTTGCATTCTGTAAAACCAAAGCTGCTGAAGCAGCTCAGACCCAAGTGGTGAAGCATCTCTGCACTGCTGTGGCCCTCCACAAACCCTGTGCTGATGCAGATGCAATGACTGCATTTGGACACTTCAGCACACCCTGCAGCTGTAAACTGTCCCAGCAGAGCTGGAAGGCAATCAGGACAACTTCTACAGAATGGCAAAACCACAGAAAGGTTTAGGTTGGAAGAGACCTTAGAGATCATGAGCAGAGTTCATTTTCTTCTTAAAGAAGAGTTTTACTCTTTTACTGCTTGGATTTCAACAGGGCTAAGGAATCCAATGGGTACTGCACCAGAGCAGCCCAGGTCTGCATCCCTTCTGGGCTGCAGGATGACAACAGAGCTAAAGACTCCAATGGGTACTGCACCAGAGCAGCCCAGGTCTGCATCCCTTCTGGGCTGCAGGATGACAACAGAGCTAAAGACTCCAATGGGTACTGCACCAGAGCAGCCCAGGTCTGCATCCCTTCTGGGCTGCAGGATGACAACAGAGCTAAAGACTCCAATGGGTACTGCACCAGAGCAGCCCAGGTCTGCATCCCTTCTGGGCTGCAGGATGACAACAGAGCTAAAGACTCCAATGGGTACTGCACCAGAGCAGCCCAGGTCTGCATCCCTTCTGGGCTGCAGGATGACAAAGAAATAAATCTCAATGTAAGCAGCCCTGCTCTGTGATTTCATTGCTGCATGAGGAGCTGATGAAATTGAACTGTTGTGTACCGTGTCATTTTGCCTGCATAATGTAATAACTGCTTGATGGAGAAGAAGCTGAGAAGCTCATTACTTGACCCAGATTTATGACTGAACTTGTAAATCTATTTGCTTCCAATAAAGCTGACAGAGATTGACCACCACCCTCGTTAACACTGTGATAGACACCCTCTTGTAATGACCCCCTAATTACACAACAGCCACTGCTCCAGCCTCCCAGGGTCAAACCTCAGCCTGGAAATAGCAACCACCACCAGATCTAACTCACACATTTTGTTGAAGGGGACCAGAAATAGCAATTCCCTTTTTTTTTTTCTTTCTGACATTGATAGGTGAAAAACTACTCAAAAAAATAGATATGTATATATCAGAAAATGGTCTGGAAAAAGGCTGCAATCCAAAATCCATCTCATCTGCCTGGAGCACTCCTCAAGCACCTCCTTCCAGAATGGCAAAGTGTGAAGAGCTCCTCTGCCTGCCTCCTAAGGAAGTCAGCTTCTTCCTGTTCCCGGGGGATGCAAACTGGTGTAGGATGTGAGTGAGTCAGCCCTGGAACAGGCAAATAAAGTACAGGGGACAGATCACCTGGATTCAGCATGATAGAATGTGTACATCAACATATTTGCCTTCATTCCCTCTGAATCCTTTTTCTCCACCTGTCTCAGAGTGTGAAGGTGGAGCTAGAATCACAGGATCACAGAATAGCTTGGGTTGAGCTCCAAAGCTCACCCAGTCCAGCCCCCTGCACTCAGCAGCGACATCCTCCACTAGAGCAGGTTGCTCAGAGCCCTGTTGAGCCTGATCTTGAATACAGAATCATAGAGTCATAGAATCACAGAGTGGTCTGGGGTGGAAGGGACCTCCAAACTCATCCAGTCCAACCCCCTGCACTCAGCAGGGACATCCTCCACTAGAGCAGGTTGCCCACAGCCCTGTCCAGCCTCACCTTGAATACTTGCAGGGTTGCCCCTGTCAGCAGCAGCTTAAACCTAGTTTCATCAGGATGGATCCAGGTTGTTAATTAAACCATCCCTAGGAGAATGATATTCTGGGGGGTATTACAAGAAGTGTCTTCAGCAGGGCCAGGGAAGTTTTCCTTTCCCTCTACTCTGCCCTGCTGAGGCCACACCTGGAATTTCTTGTCCGGTTCTGGGCTCCCCAGTTTAAGAGAGACATGGAACTACTGAAGAGAATCCAACAGAGGCCACAAAGGTGCTGAGGGCCCTGGAGCATCTCTTTTACCACGAGAGGTTGAGAGATCTGGGCTGTGTAGCCTGGAGAAAAGACTAAGAGGAGATCTTCTCAATGCTGATCAGGAGGATGGGGTCAGGCTCTTTCCAGTGGTGCCCAGTGATGGGACAAGGGGCAGTGGACAGGAGCTAGAACACAGGAGGTTTCACTTAAACAGAAGGAGAAACTTCTTTCCTGTGAGGATGGCAGAGCCCTGGAGCAGGCTACCCAGAGAGGTTGTGGAGTTGCCTTCTCTGGAGACTTTCCAGACCTATCTGGACATGTTCCTGTGCAACTTGCTGGAGGTGACCCTGCTTTAGCAGAGGGGTTGGGCTGGATGATCTCCAGAGGTCTCCATCATTCTGTGGCTCTCTCATCATGCCTCTAATCATCAGCTGTAGCTTTGTGCAGGAATTTTGTACAATCTTAGGTTCAGGGAACAGTGTCTTTATTATTCTGTGGCTGGCTGCCACTCTGTCATTCCCCTTCCATCAATAGGACAGAGGCAGAACATACAACAAAGAGCTCCTGGGTCGAGATAAGGACAGGGAAGATCACTTAGCAATTACTGTCATGAGGGAAACAGATGGGACCTGGGGAAAAAATATTTCACTTATTGCCAATCAAGCAGAGGAGGTTAATAAGAAACAAGAACAAATCTAAAACCACCTTCCCCCTACTCCTCCTTTCTTCCCAGGCTCCACTTCACTCCCAACTCCTCTACATCCTCCCGCTCAAAGAGTGCAGTGGGATGGGGAATGGGGGCAGCTGCCATCAGTTCAGCACCTTGTGTCTGCTGCTCCTTCCTCCTCAGTCCATCATCGAGTCTCACACATGCCAAACTGTCCTTCACAAACTTCTCTGAGTCCTTCCCACTTCACAGACTGCTCCAGCATTGGTGCTGCTCACAGCCTTTTGTCCTGCAGGAACAGTGTCCTCCATGGGCTCACAGTTCTGCCACCAAACCTGTTCCCCTGTGGGCTGCAGCTCCTGCCAGCAGTTCCAGCATGGGCACTGCAGAGAATCAGAGGATCACCAGGTTGGACAAGAGCCCTGAGATCAGGCTGGATGAGTCCTTGAGCGACCTGTTCTAGTGAGAGGTGTCCCTGCCTATGGCACAGGGTTGGAACTGGCTGAGCTTTGAGCTCCGTTTCAACCTAAACCATTCTATCATTAGGTCCAACCACTAACCCTGCTCTACCAAGCTCACCACTAGACCAGATGGCTAAGCACCACATCTGAACAACATTTAAACACCCCCAGGGATGGGGTCTCCACCACCTCCCTGGACAGCCTGTTCCAATGCCTGACCACTCTTGCAAGGGAACAAATTTTACTCATGTCTAACCTAAAGAGGAACAGGCTGCCCAGGGAGGCTGTGGATGCTCCCTCTCTGGAGGTGTTCAAAGCCAGGTTGGGCCTCGAGCAACCTGTTCTAGTGGGAGGTGTCCCTGCCCATGGCAGGGGGTTGGAGCTGGGTGATCTTTAAGGTGCCTTCTAACCCAAAGCATTGATCCTATGAGTCTGTGACTCAGTGAACAACAAGCTCTAACTCCCAAGTGGCAATCCAGCCTACTCAGAGTGTAAAAGGGCTACACAGTGTGTTGCAGCAAATGCACACACCCTAGAACCATGCAGGCACAAAGCAGAGCCTCAGGAGCTGCTGCTGGCTGCAGACAAATATGGGTAATGTAGTTAACATTTTAGCCTGGTCAGAGCTGGACTAGAACCCAGCACAACAACAGCTCTGCAAGACTCCAGATCATAGAATCATAAGGGTAGTTTAGGTAACATTTTAACCTGGTCAGAGCTGGACTCCTGCCCCAAGGTATAGTCTGGATGTTAGGAGGAAGTTGTTGGCAGAGAGAGTGGCATTGGAATGGGCTGCCCAGGGAGGTGGTGGAGTGCCCATCCCTGGAGGTGTTGAAGCCAAGCCTGGCTGGGGCACTTAGTGCCATGGTCTGGTTGATTGGCCAGGGCTGGGTGCTAGGTTGGGCTGTCTGAGCTTGGAGCTCTCTTCCAACCTGCTTGATCCTATGATTCTATGACTAGAACCCAGCACAACCACAGCTCTGCAAGTCTCCAGATCACAGAATCACGGAATCCTATCAGTAGTTTAGTTCACATTTTAACTTTGTCAGGGCTGGACTAGAACCCAGCACAACCACAGCTCTGCAAGACTCCAGATCATAGAATCATAGAATGATCCAGGCTGGAAGTGACCTCCTGAAGTCATCCAGTCCCATCCTCCCTGCAGGCAGCAGGGACATCGTCTACCAGATTAGGTTGCCAGAGCCCCACTATGTCCACCTTGGATGAGTTAGACCTTATGTGAGCACAGATCTGCTGCCTGCTTGATCACTAAAACCCTTGAAGAGCATCAGGCACAAGTTCCCAACTCACCCAATGTGTGCTGCAGTTGAGTGCAGAGCCTGTTATGTTCCCCATATCAATCTTTTTTTCCAGTGCTGTGCACATTAGGATGACTCATTTTAAAGCTTGCACTTCCATCTAACATGCAGCAGAAGTAAGGAAGGTGAAATATGGGAGTGCACAGATCATTTAGAAAGAGTTTCTGCTGGAATAGATAAAGTGGTAGGGAAGAGAGAAACTTTTCTGACACTTCCCCACACTCACAGACATTGCAAACTTTTCCCTGCTGGTCCGGGTGTAACATTTGGCTAAAGCTTAGAGACTGAAATCAACCAAACCATTTTAGAATCACTGAATCATTAAGGTTGGAAAAGACCTCTAAGATCATCAAATCCATCCACCAACCCAACACCTCCAAGACCACTAAACTGTACCAAAATGTCACATCTACACATTTCTTCAACACCTCCAGGGATGGGAACTCCACCACCTCTCTGGGCAGAGCCTGTTCCTGTGCCTGACCACTGCTGGAGGAAAGACTTTTTCTCTAATCTCCAACCCAAACCTCCCTGGTGCAGGGGGAGACCATTTCAGAGAGTCAGGGAATCCTAGAGTGGGTTGGGTTGCAAGGGACCCTCAAAGGTCATCTTGGGTTGGATTGGGTTGGGTTGGAAGGGACTCTCAAAGGTCATCTTGGACTGGGTTGGAAGGGACCCTCAAAGTCATCTTGGGTTGGGTTGGAAGGGATCCTCAAAAGTCATCTTGGGTTGAATTGGGTTGTAAGGGACCCTCAAAGTGTGTGTTGGGGGGAGGGTTGGAAGGGACCCTCAAAGGGAACAAGAGCAAGGAGGTTGGACAAGATGACTTTTGAGGATTCCTTTCCAATCCAACCCAACCTAAGATGACCTTTGAGAGTCCCTTCCAACCCAACCCAAGATGACATTTGAGGGTCCCTCCCAACCCACTGCAATCTGTGACTCCCTGATGAGAGGCTGTACTGTTGGGTCAATCATGCAGCACTCATGAGATGGAAGAGAATCCTCAAAAGCTCTAGCAGGAAAGAATGTGAGCAGCACAGCAAAGTTCTTCTTTCTATCTCTAATAGTTTCCCCCATCCATCCTTCCCCTTCCCCCCTTGCATTTACCTAAAGAAACCCAAAATTATTTTTCATGCTGCTAATCTTCAGTTAAAAACCAATAAAAACAAACCCAAACCCACAGATTAAAAATAACAATAAATGGATCAGGGCAAAATTGCAAAAGCTCTTGTTTGAAAGAAAGTTAAGAGCAGAATTCCTCGCTCTGCTGAAAGTTGTCACCTTCAATTGTTCCTAGTGACAGATTTCCTAATGCTCAGCAGGCACTCAGGCGTTCTGTGTGTGCTGGAGTGTGCATCTTGGAGCCCTCACAGCTGCACTGATTCCCTCCTTCCTATTTCTGCTGCTGATTCGGAAAGGCTTCACAGTATGAGGGAGAATGATGGGAGGGAATTTGGTGATGCTGCTTCCATCCAGGCGTTCTTGCAGGGCTCAGAAATGCACAGAAAGCTGAAATTTGACATTTCTTTCCCCAGAGTGATTTAATTCTCAGCATTCCCTTGGCTTTTATCAGCTTTCTTTTGATTAGAGAATCAGAGAACTGTTAGGTTGGAAAAGACCTCCATGGTCACCATGTGAAACTGTCGAGCTAAGGCCACCATGGCCATTAAACAATGTCTCAAAGTGCTGTGGCCACAGCTTTCACAGAATCATAGAACCACAGAATGGCTCAGGTTGGAAGGGGACTCAGAGATCATCTCCTCCAACCTCCCCACCATGCCCAGGGACACCTCCCAGCCAGATTCAGCTGCTCAAGGCCTCATCCCACCTGGCCTAGAATGCCCCCAGGCAGGAGGCAGCCACAGCCTCCCTGGGCAGCCTGTGCCAGACTCTCACCACCCTGGTACAGGAGGACTTCTTCCTCAGCTCCACTCTCACCCTGCTCTGCCTCAGCTCCAAACCATTCCCCTTGGCCTGTCTCCAGACCCCCTCAGCACAAGTCCCTCTGCAGCCTTCCTGCAGGATCCCTTCAGGCACTGCAGGCAGCTCTCAGGTGCCCCTGGAGCCTTCTCCTCTGCAGGCTGCATCCCCCCAGCTCCCTCAGCCTGTGCTCACAGCAGAGCTGCTCCAGCCCTTGGGGCATCTTTATGGCCCCCTCTGGCCTCACTCCAGCAGCTCTGTGTCCTCCTTCTGCTGGGGACAGCAGAGCTGGAGGCAGGATTGGAGGTGAGGTCTGAGCAGAGCAGAGCCAAGGGGCAGGATCCCCTCCCTTGCCCTGCTCCCTGATGCAGCCCAGGGTAGGGTTTCTTGGGTTGACAAAGCCCTCTGAGCTCATCCAGTCCAGCCACCAACCCAACACCATCACTGACATCAAACCACGTCCCCAAGTGCCATGTCCACATTATTTGAACACCTCCAGCTCTGTTGACTCAACCACTTCCCTGGGCAGCCTGTGCCACTGCCTGACCACTCTTTCCATAAAGAAATCTTTCCCAATCTCCAACCTGACCCTCCCCTAGTGCAATTTCAGGCCATTATGGAGCTGAAAAGAAAGCCAAGGAGGATCATTATTGCCTCTAAGCTCCAGAAGCACATCCATCCAAGCTGCCCAACATTGTCTAAACAGTTCCATGCCTGCATGTTCTCTGCAGAAGCTTCAAAGGCAGAGGCATTGCAGCCTTTGCCCCCATCCCTTCACTGAATGCATTCATCCTTTCTCTGAAGTGAAAAGAGAATTTCCATCCAGCCAGCACAGGGGTTTGAAAGCAGCGTGAGAAGGAAGGCACCGCTGCGAGCGACTCGCTCCAATTTCCAGCCCAGAGTCCTTCAGTCTCTTTCGGGCTTGTTTACCTGCATAAATTTCCCAGAGGAGGCAGGGATCCTGTCAGAGATTCCACAGCTGTAGAGTTCTGCAGCAGGTGTGGGCTCGCCTGGCTCTTTGGCTGTTCTGCAAACCGCAGGGGGTCTGCAGAGCAAAGGCTGAGACGTCCTGCTCTGCTCTCAATCAGGCCGAGCGGGGACGGGAGGCTGCCTCCCATTTACACAGCGGTGCCTTCCTCCAGCCACCGCTCGCCCAGCAGGCGCTGCCTGAGCACAAGGCTGGGAAGCAAATGCTCAATGGGCAGGAAGGAAACTGTGCTACATGCAGCAGCAGCCATCAGGGGAGCAAAATAGTCTCACAGTTTCACTTCCCATAAAGAATTCCAAAGGAATTTAATAGTTTTTCCATACATTTTGCCACTCAGGCAGGTGGTAGAGTCCCCATCCCTGGGACTGTTCAAGAAACCTGTGGCCGTGGCACTTGGGGAATGTGGTTTAGTGATAATGGTGAGGTTGGTGGTTGGAGTTGATGGCCTTAAAGATGGTCTTTGGTTTTCCAACCAAAACAATTCTGTGATATCATAGAATCATAGAATCACAGAATGGTTTAGGTTGGAAGGGACCTCAAAGCTCATCCAGTTCCAACCCCTCCACCATAGGCAAGGACAGCTCTCTCCCAGGTGGGAAGAGGGTCTTTGCAGGGCTAGTTGACAGGGCTTTAAATGGGATGTGAAGGGAGAAGGGGAAAAGGTTTCCATGTGGCAAGGTGTGGGAGGACACCCCAGCGTGGGAGCAATGGGGGACTAGTAAGGGCCCTCAACCTGTAGCCCAGAAGCATGCTGGGGTCAAAATGATACAGTCAAAATCTTGCAGAGATGAGCCAGGTCCCCTTCAGGCAGTAGCTGCCAACAGGAAAACATCCTGGGGTAGTGATGACATGAGGGTAGAGATAGGTTGATAGCTACAGAGGTGCCTGAGCATGGACAGGTGAGATCTGCCCCTAGGACTGGAGTACTGACTGAGAAAAGAGTTCCCAAAGATCAGGGTAAGGAAAACCAATCAGTAAGTCATAGAATCATAGAATCAGTCAAGGTTGGAAGGGACCACAAGGAGCAGACAGTTCCAATCCCCTGCCATGCCCAGGGACACCCTACCCTAGAGCAGGCTGCACACAGCCTCAGCCAGCCTGGCCTGAAACACCTCCAGCCATGGGGCCTCAACCACCTCCCTGGGCAACCCAGTCCAGCCTCTCACCACTCTCATGCTCAACAACTTCCTCCTCACCTCCAGCCTCACTCTCCCCACCTCCAGCTTTGCTCCATTCCCCCCACTCCTGCCACTCCCTGACAGCCTAAAAAGTCCCTCCCCAGCTTTTTTGTAGCCCCCTTCAGATCCTGGANCACTGCCCAGCCTGGAGTTGTGCTTGGCATTGCCTTGACTCAGCTGCAGGACCTTGCACTTGCATGTAAGGTCAGCAAAGTCAGCTCCAAAAAAGGCACCACTGAAATGCCTCTACACTAACACAAGGAGCTGAGGGATCAAACAGGAAAGACTGCAACTATATGTAAGTCTACAGGGTTATGATGTCATTGGCATCACTGAGACATGGTGGGATGGAGCTCATCATTGGAGCTTGGGGATAGATGGTTATAGACTCTCAGGAGGGACAGGCAGGGGAGAAAGGGAGGGGGTGTTGCCCTCTACATCAGTGATAAACTGGAGTCCATGGAGCTCCACCTGGGGATGTGCAAGGCAAAACCAGAGAGCTTATGGGCAAAGCTGAAAGGGAAGGCAGGGGAAGGTGACATCATAGTAGAAGTCTGCCACAGACCTGATCAGGAAGGTGAAGCAGATGAGGCCCATTTCACAGGATTCACAGTGGGGAAGTGTTTAGATCTTCAAAACTCATGGATACAAACCTGTCTGTCATTCAGAACTGGTTATGATCTCACACAATTCCATCTAGTGAGGGATCAGAACCTCCAGAAATGCAGGGCCCATGTGGTGCTCACAACAGCACTTCACACATTCCTGCTGTTCTTTTGCTCTGCCTTCCTTTGGTTTGGTTTGGGTCTTTTTTTAGTTGCTAATTTACTGACAAAATTAGGATGTTGGGTTGTTTGGGTTTGATTTTTCTGAGAGAGACACAGTGATTTTGGAACTGCATCCAAAAGTGATGGTGACTTCCAAAACCAACACAAGTAAATAAACATACCCAAGGCTCAGCAGCACTTTTTGTCAATGCAGTGCTCATGTTCCGACCTCAAATGCAAAGAAATTGAGGCTTTTTCACCCAAGATGCTCACATCTATCATTGCTTCTGTGAAAAGGGAGAGGAAGAGGAAGGGGAAGGGGAAGGGGAGAGGAAGAGCGAAATAGAGAAATAATGAGAGAAAGAGACAAAGAGGAACAGAGAGAGAGAGAGAGAAAGAGAAAGCAAGAAACAGAGAAACAATAAGAGAAAGAAAAAGACAGAGAGAAAGAAAGAAAGAGAAAGGGAGAGAGAAAGAGAGAAATAATGAGAGAAAGAGAAAGGGAGAGAGAGTAGAGAGAAGGGAAAGAGAAAGAGAAAGAAATAAGAGAGAGAAATAATAAAAGAGAGAAAAAGGAATGACAGGGAGAAAGAGAGAGAGAAAGAGGGAGAGAAAGAGAAAGAGAGAACGATAGGAAGGCAGCCAAGGTGCAGGGAGGAGGGCATTAGATCCTTTCCAGGGCTGCAGACAGTCCTTGTCCTTTCCCAAGCCCTTTCCCCGCTGCCATTGCAGCAGCAGAGGCTGCAGCAGCGTGCACAGCTCCAACAGCCACCATCAGCCCAGCTCTGAGGGCTGACAGCCTCAGACACCTTTCCATGTCATCCTTGTTAGCAACAGCCCAGCTGCGCAGCACTGCGTGCTCCAGCCGCGTCCACCTCTGTCAACACAACTCTCATTTGATGGCTTTATTTTTCCTTCCCCCTTGGTGCTGCCCGTTTAGGTACCTGCAACTTCCCTGCAAGTCTCTTCCAGTTCTCTGCAATGCTGTGGCAAGAATTCAGCTGCCGTTCCCTTCTCAGAGCTGCTGCTGCTGCCGCCAGGAATTAAAGGACACCTGGAGAAAGCAAACATAAAAGTAATTCTGCCTTCTTCCCCAGGGACTGGCAGAGCTCAGGGCTGCTGGCTGAAGTCTGCAAGGATTTCCAAAACAGTCTGAACTGTGGAGCTCTATTTCAGGGCTTGGGACTACCTGGGCTGGATGGAGACTGCTTGCAAAGGCTTGCAGGGACAGGATGAGGGCAATGGCAAACAGCAACAAAACAAGAGGACGCAGTCTCAAGCTGTACCAGGGCAGGTTCAGGGTGGATATTAGGAGGAAGTTGTTGGCAGAGAGAGTGATTGGCATTGGAATGGGCTGCCCAGGGAGATGGTGGAGTCCCCGTCCCTACAGGTGTCCAAGCAAAGCCTGGCTGGGGCACTGAGTGCCATGGTCTGGTTGATTGGCCAGGACTGGGTGCTAGGTTGGGCTGGGTGAGCTTGGAGGACTCTTCCAACCTGCTTGATTCTATGATTCTATGAATGGTTTGAAATGAGAGCAGAGCAGATTGAGATTGGATGTGAGGAACAAGTTCTGCACCAGGAGGCTGCTGGAACCCTGCAACAGGTTGCCCATGGAAGTGTTTGAGGCTCCATCTGTGGAGATATTCAAGGTCAGATCCAAGGCTCTGAGCAAGCTGCTCTAGTGGAGGATGTCCCTGCTGAGTGCAGGAGGCTGGATTGGATGAGCTTTGGAGGTCCCTTCCAACACAAACCATTCTATGCTTCCATGACACAAACCATGCCCACACCTGAGCTCTAATTCAGTGCTGCCACAATGCTACAGGACAGGGTAAGTTCCTCTGGAGTTAGGACTCGGGAATTTTTACACTGTTTCAGGAAAACTCTTCTTTCCCATCCCCCTCCCCACCTTTCCTTTCCCAGGGAGTGTCACCGCTCAGGGCTTTGCTAAGTCACACTGCTGCGGAGCTGGCAGGAGGTTTGCTCGTGCAGGTGCAGCCAGAGAGATCTTGCTTTTGTGCTAACTGCTCTTCTCCCTTCACTCTGAAAGCAGCCCTTGAACGTCAGTGCTTTACTCTGCGATGATGGCAAGCAGGAGGTGACAGTCCAGGGCTGAGCACGATCCAGCAGCAGCGCCTGGAGAGGTTTGCTCAGCCTGCACACGTCTGCAAAGGCAGTTTCGTAACCGCTTTTTACTAGAGGGCAGTAAAACCTTCTGCTTGGCTGAGCTGCTTCTCTGTCCAAATCTTCATTTGCATCCCTGTGTGGGCTGGAACGCTGCAGACTTGGATCTGAGCGAGCTTTCCTCCCACCTTCATCTTCTCCCAGCCGTTAAAGCTGATCTGAAGAACACTGCTTAGCTCTACATTAAGCTAGAAGCAGGACTGCTACTTGTGGGCATCTCTTTGCTCCCTGCAGTCTCAGTTAAGCTGTGTGAGTGCATTTGGTTGGGTTTTTTTCCCTCTTGCTGGACTGTTTGGGGATTTCTTTTGTTGTTGTTGTTGTTGTTCTGAGGAGGATCTTGGTGATGAAAAAATGCTTTATGAGATTCACTTTAGCTCTGAAAGCAAAAAATATCTGCGAGTCTGGTTTAAATATATATTAAAGGCAGGCATCCTTTCTCTTTTTTTCTGCACCATATGATGTAGCTAAAGAAAGGAGTCCCTCTTTAGAGCCTCTTTCCATCTGCATCTTGCTTCCAACATCATGGAATGTTGGAAAAGACCTTGACTGTCCTCTGCTCAGACCTCACCTCCAATCCTGCCTCCAGCTCTGCTGTCCCCAGCAGAAGGAAGGACACAGAGCTGCTGGAGTGAGGCCAGAGGAGGCCACAAAGATGCTCCCAGGGCTGGAGCAGCTCTGCTGTGAGCACAGGCTGAGGGAGCTGGGGGGGTGCAGCCTGCAGAGGAGAAGGCTCCAGGGGGACTTCAGCTGCCTGCAGTGCCTGAAGGGATCCTGCAGGAAGGCTGCAGAGGGACTTGTGACAGGGGTGGGTCTGGAGACAGGACATGGGGATTCCCCCATGACCAGGGAGAAGCAGAGTTAGACTGGAGCTGGGGAATAAGTTGCTGAGTGTGAGGGTGGTGAGAGTCTGGCACAGGATGTCCAGGGAGGCTGTGGCTGCCTCCTGCCTGGGGGTGTTCACAGTATCACAGTCTCACAGTATTACCAAGGGTGGAAGAGACCTCACAGATCATCAAGTCCAAGCCGTTACCACAGAGCTCAAGGCTAGACCATGGCACCAAGAGCCACGTCCAATCATAACCTCATGTTGTCAGCAGCTTTATTTCCTTCTCATGTCACAATCCTGTAACGTTCATTTGCTGCTCCTTTCCTAGTGAGTTATAAACCTTATGATAATATCCTACCTTTATCACTTCCTGCAACAACACCTACTGCAGTCTTAAAAGGGACCCTAGGCGGATGACAGTATTTATAATGTAATGCTGGATGAGATTTATTCAGAAAATTCAGCAGAGCCAAGGCCAGTTTGGAAGAGGCCTTGAGCAGCTGAGCCTAGCTGAGAGGTGTCCCTGGGCCTGGTGGGAAGGTTGGAGGAGATGATCTCTGAGGCCACTTCCAACATGAGCCATTCTGTGATTCTAAGATGACCAAGTCCAGGCATCCACCTACCAGCACCATGCCCACTAAG
The DNA here is from genome assembly GCA_013400475.1 of Tricholaema leucomelas. Lineage (NCBI taxonomy): Eukaryota > Metazoa > Chordata > Aves > Piciformes > Lybiidae > Tricholaema lacrymosa > Tricholaema leucomelas. Next base: position 111,694 of record WAAF01012966.1, read on the forward strand.
CCAGGTCCCAGAGTGCCATCTCTGCAGGTTTCTTGAACACCTCCAGGGACAGTGACTCCAAAAATGCTGAGCAGCTTTATTCAAAGGCAGATTTTCTGATGCAGTGACTGTGCTAATAAACACATTCTCCCCACATGAATCAGACCTCCTCATTCAGGCATGAGATAATCTTTTAGCTGTCCAAATATTTTTTTCCCTATTATGCAATATCCAATGTTGCATTTCCAAGGGAAATACATTCATTAGCAGCATAAAAAGAAGAACAACAAAATAAACCCCAAACAAACCAGACCAACCAAACAAAGCTAACAACAACAAAGGGAAAAATAATCACCAACCAAACAAGACCCACAACAGTTCTATTAGGAAGAAAGATCTGATTTGGAAGCATTTGGTAACTTAGCAACAGCTCCAGGTATTAAAAGTTCTTCTGCTAACACCCAAGGATGCTGCCTACCACAGTACATTAGATCAGCATGCTCTGTGCAAAGGATTTTAACAGTCAGGAGATGTGACTGTGTTTAAGATTCCTTTTTCCAGTCACTAGTTCATTGTCAGCAGCAGCTACAGAGCAGCTTTATGTGCATTCAGAGACAGCCAGGAAATTAGTTCTGCCTGACTGACTCAGCACTGGAGCACTGAGAGCGACTCTCACCCATTTCCTTCAACAATTGTTTGTTTCTTGGTGTGATAACAATGTTAAATATCACAATTACAGAGGAGAACAACAGGAAAAAAGGAGAGCTCAGAGTCTTCCTTGGCATGCAAAGGGTGCACCATAAGGGTGGGAAGACAATGGAATAGGTTGGCCCAAGGTATAGTCTGGATGTTAGGAGGGAGTTGTTGGCAGAGAGAGTGATTGGCATTGGAATGGGCTGCCCAGGGAGGTGGTGGAGTCTCTGTGCCTGGAGGTGTTGAAGCCAAGCCTGGCTGGGGCACTTAGTGCCATGGTCTGGTTGATTGGCCAGGGCTGGGTGCTAGGTTGGGCTGGATGAGCTCGGAGCTCTCTCCCAACCTGCTTGATTCTATGATTCTAACAGGTGGTGGAAGCCTCATCCCTGGAATTTTTTAAGGCCTGGCTGGATGTGGCTCTGGGCAACCTGATCTAGTGTGAGGTGTCCCTGCCCATAGCAGGGGGTTGGAACTCGATGGTAATTGAGGTCCCTTCCAGCCCTGACAGCTCTGTGATTCTCTAAATTATATTAGCAGTAGCAAAGTGAAATCCTCAGTTCTTCCTGGCATTACAAGGGTTAAGGTTTGGGGCTTTGGTTGATTTTTTTTAATTTAAATCATTATTGATAGTTCAGGATAAGAGCTGAGAGGCTGCTTTGGGTTCTCTTTGATGCTAAAAGGAACTGAGAAGCAGAATGTCAGCAAACTGAAATCAAGTGAAATTAATAGAGCAGTTTTAGAGGGAGAGATCTGAAATGAAAGCAAATCCTGGAGTCAGAAAGAACTGTCTCATGGGGAAAACAGTTTGGTGAGGAGAGGCTGAGGGAGCTGAGGTTGTTTAGCCTGAAGAAGAGGAGGGTGAGGAGCCTGAAAGGAGGCTGGAGTGAGGCTGGTGTTAGCCTCTTTCCAAGTAACTAATGACAGGACAAGAAGAAATGGCCTAGAGTTGCACCAAGGGGAGGTTGCACATCAGGGAGAGTGGTTAGGGATGCCCAAGGAGGTGGTGTAATCCTCATCCCATAAGGTGTTTCAGAGAGGCAGAGTTGTGGTGCTGAGGGAATCATAGAATTTGAATCATAGAATCAATCAGGTTGGCAGAGAGTTCCAAGCTCACCCAGCCCAATCTAGCACCCAGCCCTGGCCAATCAACCAGACCATGGCACTAAGTGCCCCAGCCAGGCTTGGCTTCAACACCTCCAGGCACAGAGACTCCACCACCTCCCTGGGCAGCCCATTCCAATGCCAATCACTCTCTCTGCCAACAACTTCCTCCTAACATCCAGCCTAGACCTCCCCTGGCACAACTTGACACTGTGTCCCCTCATTCTGTTGCTGCTTGCCTGGCAGAAGAGCCCAACTCCAGCTGGCTACAGCCTCCATTCAGGTTGTAGGCAGCATAGTTTAGCCCCATGATAGGTCAGAGAATGGTTTGATTCAATTGTCTTAAAAGTCTTCCCCAAGGGACTCTGTTCTGTTACACTCTGAATTCTGGTCCAGGGCCATAATTCAATGGCTGTGGTGGTGCTGGGTTCATGGTTGGACTCTTAGAGGTTACTTCCAACGCAAACTATTCTCTGGTGTGTTAGTGGATGGTGCTAAAGCACCACTGCAAGCAGGCTGGCTCCCAGCCCAGCTGCCTGCTACTGATACAGTTTGACTTCAGCCAGATCCAGCATATATTTCAGTTTGATTTTCAGCTGAAGCACAAAGCCTGCTCCCAGTTATGGATTTATCTATTCAGCTGGGTACGTTTGTTTCCTGTAGCAACCTGCTCTGTTTATTATTAGAGAAGGCAAAAATATTGCTTGCTGTTGTGATAATTCTGCATTTTCTTTGATGCTTGATAAGAGAGATTTTTTTTTCTTTTCTCTTATTAACCTCTGGGACAGCAAGACAATTTCATGCTGTCAAGAAAATAGTGACAAGAGTTGGCTCAGAGCTTCCTTTTCTTTTCCATAAATGTAGATTTGAGGGAAACATAGAGGATAATCCATATTGGCTATGTGCAGGCAAGGAAGATAATGACACATTGGTGTTCTTCTTAATACATTTTACAAGTGTGAATAGCTGAGAACCTTCAGTTTCCAGTCCAGAATGGGTCAGCAAGGAATTCCCAAGTGGTGGAAGGAGAGGGATGTGTGAAGGATAACAACACGTTGTAGGGTAAGAAAGAGGCATTAGGTGGCAGGAGTGAAATTTAGATGGCCCTGCCCAGCCAGGCAGGGGTTGGAAGGGGACCTGAAAGCTCATCCAGTCCAGCCCCCTTGCCAGAGCAGGATCACACAGGAACACATCCCAGTGGGTCTGGAATCTCTCCAGAGAGATCTAAATCATCTCTTCCGAAATCATTGCACTAGGGCAGGTTTAGGTTGGAATACAGAAAGATTAGGAAGGTTGAGTGAAAGGACTCTCAGAGACCCAAAGAGGTGATAGACTGAGAGGGGACAGCCTGAAACTGTGCCAGGGAAGGATTAGCCTGGAGATTAGGAAAAGTTTCTTTCCTGCAGAAGTGGTCAGGGACTGGAACAGGCAAAGGAAAAAGCTCCACTTGGAGGGTGGCAGAGCAGTGGAGCAGGCTGCCCAGTAAGGTTGTGGAATCTTCATCTCTGGAGGCATTTCCAAAGGCACCTGGAGACATTCCTGTGTGACTGACTCTGGGCACCCCTGCTCTAGCAGGGATGTTGGGAGTTGCTGATCATCAGGTCACTTCCCACCCCAACCACTCTGTGACTCCGTGGTTTTATGGGATCAGCTGGGAGGTGTCCCTGCCTATGGAGGGGGAGCTGGAGGAGATGATCTCTAAGGTCTCTTCCAACCTAAACCTTTCTGTGGTTTTGCCATTCTGTAGAAGTTGTCCTGATTGCCTTCCAGCTCTGCTGGGACAGTTTACAGCTGCAGGGTGTGCTGAAGTGTCCAAATGCAGTCATTGCATCTGCATCAGCACAGGGTTTGTGGAGGGCCACAGCAGTGCAGAGATGCTTCACCACTTGGGTCTGAGCTGCTTCAGCAGCTTTGGTTTTACAGAATGCAAATGCAGAAACAATGTGGTAGGAAGAGGGAGTGACAGTAACTGTGGCAGGAAGTGCAGTGTAGTGACAGTCACCCAGAGCTGTCAAAATACAACCATGGAACAGCCCTCTAAGGTTGTCCAGTCCAACCATCAATCCAACCCCCCTGTGGCATTGGATTCTTTAATCCTGTTGAAATTCAAACAGTAAAATGTTAACCTCTTCTTTAATGAACTCTGCTCATTGAGGAGATTTTGTTCTGAGATGCTGGAGTTAGCAGCTTGACATTAACCACAGAAAGACCTCCAAGATCAGCCAGTCCAACCTTCAACCCAACCCCACCATAGCCACTAAACCCTGACCCAATGTGTCATGGCCACAGGTTTCTTGAACACCTCCAGGGATGGAGACTCCACCACCTCCCTCGGCAGCCTGTTCCAGTCCCTGACCAATCTTGCAGCAAAGAAGTTTTTCCTTCTCTCCAACCTGACCCTCCCCTGGCACAATTTCAGGCCATTGCCTCTCCTACCACCTGACACTTAGGGAGAAGAGTCCAACCCCAGCTCCCTGCAGCCTCCTCTCAGGAGCTGCAGAGAGCAATGAGCTCTGTCCTCAGCCTCCTCTGCTCCACACTGCACATCCCTAGCTCCCTCAGCTGCTCCTCCTCACCCCTGTTCTCCAAATTCTTTCCCAGCTTGGTTTCCCTCCTCTGGACCTGCTCCAGCAACTCAGTGTCCTTCTGGCAGTGAGGACCCAAAACTGAACTGAGGGTACAAAGCGCAACCTCACCAGCACCCGGTGCAGGGAGACAATCCCCTCCCCGTTCCTGCTGCCCATGCTAGCCCTGATCCACTGCAGGCTGAAGCTGGCCACCTGGGCACACCCTGGCTCATGTTCAGCCAGCTGTCAGCCAGCACCCCAGGTCCTTTTCTGTTGGGCAGTTTCCAGCCCATCTGCCCAAGCCTGGAGCTTGCATGGGGTTGTTGTGACCCAAGGGCAGCACTTGGCACTTGTCCTTGTGGAACCTCATTCACCTGGCCTCAGGCCCTTGATTCAGCCTCTGCATATCTCTTTGCACATCAAGACTCCCACCCAGTCCAGTGTCATCTGCACTGATGCCACACACAACCAAGAGCAAGAAGGTTCAGTTAAGTCTCAGCAAGCAGATCTTGAATCAGTGTAAAGGTCAAAACAAAGAGAAGTCTTAATGGAGCTAATTTCATACCCAGAAAGACTTCACTCTGAAGGACCAAATAGAAATGTTAGATGCAGTCAAACAATGAAAATGAATGAGAGATGCTCTCATGAAAATGGAAGAGACTAATTAGAATGGAGTGTAATGATGTTTGACTTCCATACAGCCTGGCTGTTCTCCATCATAAAGCAACCCAGACTGCTAGGAACAAATGAAGAGGTTTCAGAGGAGGAAGAATTGAGGGCAGGTGTCAAAAAGGTGTCAAATCACTCTGCAATTTCAAATAACAATAAAGAAAGATGGGCATCAACTCCAAATGCAAAGGAGGGAACAAGGAGTTATCACCTTTCAAAGGGATGCAGAGAGAGGAGAGGTGCTTTAAATTCATACATTTTAAACACCTCCTCTGTGAAGACTGAGAGGGACTCTTTAGTCTTGAGAAGGCTGAGAGGGGATCTGATCAATGATCTGATCCCCTCTCAGCCATCCTGACACCCCTGAGGTGGGCATCAGGATGAAGGTGCCAGGCTCTTTTGGGTGGTGCCCAGTGATAGGACAAGGAGCTATGGAGGGAAATCACTTCCCTGGTCCTGCTGCTCACATTGTTGCTGATTATTTGCTAAATAAGATGCAGAGACCTGATGTGTGAGGAAGTGCCTGAGGCATCAGACAGAACAGATCCATAGAATGGGTTGAGTTGGAAGGGACCTTAAAAGATCCAGTTCCAAGTCCCCTGCCAGGAGCAGGGACACCTGCCACTAGCTCAGGTTGCTCAAGGCCTCATCCAGCCTGGCCTTGAACACAATTTTTAACACCTCCAGGGATGGTGACTCTGCCTCTCACCTGGGCAGCCTGTTCCAATGCCTGACCACCCTGGCAGGAAAGAAATCTTTCCTAATGCCCAGCCTAAAGCTCCCTTGTGCAACTTGAGGCCATTTCACAGAATCACACAGAATTTCTTAGACTGGAAAAGACCTTCAAGACCCTCAAGTCCAATCATTAGTTTCACACTGACAAGTCCTTGGCTAACCCAAATCCCTCAGGACAACATCTAATCACCATGAATCACTACGGTTGGAAAGGACCACCAGGATCATCCAGTCCAACCTTCATCCCAGCATCCTCAATCACCAGACCACAGCCTCCAGCACCACATCCACTCTTTTTTTTTTTAATCATAGAATTCTAGAATGGGTTGGGTTGGAAAGGACCTTAAAGATCATCCAGTTGCAACCCACTCACCATGGGCAGGGACGCCTCTCACCAGCCCAGGTTGCTAAAGGCTTCATCCAACCTGGTCCTGAACACCTCCAGGGAGGGGACATCCACAGCCTCCCTGGGCAACCTGGGCCAGCGTTTTGCCACCCTCACTGTCAAGCAGGGAATGGTTTAGCAAGAAGAAAGTTGAGTAAAAGAGGAGAAAGAGGAGAAAGCAAGTTGAAGTGAAATACCTGGAATGAGGTTATAAGGAACATGGACTGTGAGATGCTGAGGAGTTCTTGCTCTGTCAGCTCCCTGGCAGCCATCCCCACGCAGCAGAGCTTTCAGTTATTTTGCTCACACACCAAAACTGCCTGTTTTGGTATGATCTCAATGATGTATTCCAGAGGAGCACAGAGTATAAACTGAAATTACATCTTTTCCCTTGGAAATAGAATTAAACTTCTTCTTCATTTTCCAGCATCCCATGGTGCATTTGAATTTGGAAGGAAGTGGGGGGGAGGAGAAAAGAATCACCCCCAATTAGACTAATAAGCAAAGCAATGCTAATAATTTCCAAATTAACAAAGATAAGAGTTCCTTGATGGTGAGCAATTAGTCTGCAGCAGCAGGTAGCATGAGGGTTCATTTCACTGAAGAGTTTCCATTTCCTGCCTTTAAGGGATTTAGTTTTTTTTAGGTTTTTAATGAGTTCAGAAGAAATCCTGAAGCATCACAACATGCACACAGAGAAAGGGTTGGGTTAGAAGGGGCCTTAAAGATTACCCAGCTTCCACCCTCTGCCACCAAAGATCACAACCCTCTGCCATCAAAGATCACATTCTGTGATTTTGTGATCCACAATCTCCCTGGGCAACCTGTAGGCAGAGGATGTAGGCCTGAGCACAGTCCAGCAAAGGTGAGGAGAAGGACACATGTACTGCAGTGGTTGAGGAAGAAAATCAGCTTCCTGAGGGTCTCATTTGAGTGCAGTTGTTTGTTTTCACAGAGGTCTGCCACAAATACCTTCTGGAGAGTGTCTGCCACTCAATCTCAGAATAATGTGCATTAAACCACAGAGTCACAGTAAACACTGGGTTGGAAGAGACCCTCAAAGGTCATCTTGTCCAGCACCCCTGCAGGCAGCGGAGACACCTCCACCTGGAGCAGGATGCTCAGGGACACATCAAACCTGACCTCAAATATCTCCAGGATGGGGCCTCAAACACACTTCTGGGCAACCTGTTGAGTGTTTCCCCACTCTCATTGTGCAGAGCTTTCTCTTGATGTCCAACCTAACTCTGCCCTGCTCCTCTGACACCATGCAGGACAACTTTCAGAACCTGCCTCTCTTTGCAGCCTGCTTTTGAGCCGTTGCTCTTTCCCCCCTCCTCTAATCAGATGTTCCACTCTTTGGTTTTGTTTCCATGTAAGTCTGCATGAGAAGTTCAGTACTTAAGGAGAAGAAGGGCACAAATCTATCACCATTTTCTTTCAGGAAATAAATATTTAACTGCTGTTTTCATGTTACTTTGATTTAGAACTTGTTGAACTTGTTGTTTGTTCATATTTATTTATTTAAAGGAAGAAAGGCAATAAACACCTGCAGCAAAATGCCTTTTTGGTGGGTTGGGTTTTTTTGACCAGGAGAGAAAGCCAATTTATGGTGTAAGGAAAACATCTTGAAGCAAAACCAAAAATGGGAACATGTAAATAATCTCCAGTCTATTATTTTCCGTGAGCAGAGATACGGAAATGGATTGCATAGAAAGACATTTGGACTGCCAGCCTACCTGATATCTTCAGACAGCTTTGGAGAGCCTCTGCACACACATAAAGAAGCCACAGGATCAATTTTGCTGGAGATGGAGAGGTCTTTCCACACCAAGCTGTCCAATAGAGTTGATGTACTTCTGAGGAGCACCATAATGCAGCACTTCAACCAATAAATGTCTCAGCTGCAAGCCTGCGATAGGAACAGAAAGACAAATCCATGCAAATGAATACTTGGCAAGAGCACAAAGGGGGGGGGACAATGTTCTGCTCTGGCAATATTTTTTCTCAGTCTGTTGTGACACATCTGCAAACACACCACTGCCACTCATCAACCGCATGCTGGGGAGCTCAGTGATCACATCAGGTGGAAGGGACCCTCAAAGGTCATCATGTCCAAGTCTCCTTGCAGTAAGCAGAGCCATCCCCAACTAGATCAGGTCACCCAGGGCCCCATCAAGTTTGGCTCTTGATGTCTTCAGGGATGGGCCCTCAACCAGATCTCAGGGCAACCTGTTAGAGTATTTCAGCACTATCAGATGGCACCAAGCTGGGTGTCTGTGTCGGTCTGCTAGAGGGTAGGAAAGCTTTGCAGCAGGATCCAGAGAGGTCAGGCTGATGAGCCAAGTCTAACCTGTCTAACCTGCATCATTTTGCAACTGCAGCTTGATTTGGAGTCACAGAATCCTAGAATCAAGCAGGTTGGAAGAGAGCTCCAAGGTCATCCAGCCCAATCTAGCAGCCAGCCCTGGCCAAGCAACCAGACCATGGCACTAAGTGCCCCAGCCAGGCTTGGCTTCAACACCTCCAGGCACAGCAACTCCACCACCTTCCTGGGCAGCCCATTCCAATGCCAATCACTCTCTCTGGCAAGAACTTCCCCCTAACATTGAGTCAAGACACTGTGCTTAAGAACCAGTGACTGGAGATCAGGAAGACATTCTTCAGGGAGGTGGTGGAGTCGCCATGCCTGGAGGTGTTGAAGCAAAGCCTGGATGCGGCACAAAGTGCCATGGTCTGGTTGACTGGGCAGGGCTGGGTGCTAGGTTGGGCTGGATGAGCTTGGAGGTCTCTTCCAACCTGCTTGATTCCATGATTCTGTGATTCTTGACAGTGAGAGTGGTGTTCAGGGAGAGGCTGGATGTAGCCTTAGGCAACTTGGGCTGGTGGGAGGTGTCCCTGCCCATGGCAGGTGGTTCGGACTGGATGATCTTTAAAGTCCCTTCCAATCCAACCCAATCTGTGATTCAATGATCCATAGTTAAGACCTGACTGTCACAAGACTCAGTAGTCTGATTTGCACAGAAAGGACTTTGGTTTTTCTTCAAATCACAGAGAGTCCCAAGGCAGGATGAGTCCCCAGCAGCATTTTGCTCTCAGGCACAGATCTGCAGACACAGAAGCTGTGCTGTCAGCTGAACAGAGCACATTTTCCCTCCTTCCTCCTAAAATTACATCCATCCATAACCACAGAGCTGGTGAAGTTCAAACTATTAGAGAACTATTACATTATTTAAACTTCTCTTTGGCTTGCACCTCATAAATTGTTTTGATTCTTTTTGTTGTTGCTGTTTCAGTGTTTCAATTTACCTCGTGGTTTTGTTTCAAGCCTAATGGATATCACCAGGAGAAAACCTCTTTTCTCTTCTTTGAGGCTAAATTTCAATTTTCTTCACTTCACACTTCCAGGTTCATTGATAATTTCTGTTGTTATTCTTTTGGAGTCAATTCTTCACATGAATTTACAGCCTGCAAAGCAGGAGAGCTGCTTTTCTTCACATCTGCCTTCAAAATAGAAATGCTAGGCCAAGTGAAGCTAGGAGCAGCTGTGGATCTGTTGGAGGGTAGCAGAGCCCTGCAGAGGGACCTGGCCAGGCTGGATGGGTGGGCAGAGGCCAATGGGAGGAGACAGAACAAGGCCAAGGGCAGGGTTCTACACTTTGGCCACAACAACCCCAAGCAACACTACAGGCTGGGGACAGAGTGGCTGAGAGTAGCCAGGCAGAGAGGGAGCTGGGGGTGCTGGGAGAGAGGAGCTGAAAAGGAGCCAGCAGAGTGCCCAGGTGGGCATCAGAGNCCCTGAAGGGAGGTTGTAGCCAGGTGGGGTTGGGCTCTGCTGCCAGGCACCCAGGGACAGAACAAGGTGACACAGCCTCAAGCTGTGCCAGGGCAGGTCTAGGCTGGATGTTAGGAGGAAGTTGTTGGCAGAGAGAGTGATTGGCATTGGAATGGGCTGCCCAGGGAGGTGGTGGAGTCTCTGTGCCTGGAGCTGTTGAAGCCAAGCCTGGCTGGGGCACTTAGTGCCATGGTCTGGTTGGTTGGCCAAGACTGGGTGCTAGGTTGGGCTGGCTGAGCTTGGAGGTCTCTGCCAACCTGCTTGATTCTCTCATTCTACGATTCTATGATTCTGCTTTGGAACAAAAAGCAAGCAAAAGGCAGGAAAGCTGGGGAGGGACAGCTTCCAAGGGTGTGCAGCAGGAGGCCAAGGGGCAATGGTTTGAAAGTAGGGCAGGGGAGGTTTAGGTGGACATTAGGAATAAATTCTTTACTACAAGGGTGGTGAAACACTTGAACAAGAGGCAGTGGTTTGAAAGTAAACCAAGGCACGTTTAGGTTGAGCATCAGGAAGAAGCTGCAAGAGGGGAGATTTAGACTGGTGATGGGGAAGAAATTCTTGCCAGTGAGGGTGGTGAGACATTGGCACAGGTTGCCCAGGGAGCACAGAATCACAGAATGTGATCTTTGATCCCTGGAGGTATTCAAGGCCAGGATGGATGAGGCCTTGAGCAACCTGTGCTGGTGGGACGTGTCACCATGGCAGGGAGATTGGAATTGGATGATCTTTAAGGTGTCTTCCAACCCAACTCATTCCTTGATTCTGTGATTCATAGTCAAGACCATTACCATAGGTTAGTTAATTGGAAGGGTTAGGTGATAGGTTGGACTTGACGATCCCAGAGGTCTTTTCCAACCTGCTTAGTTCTGTGATTCTGTGACCTGACTGCTGCAAGACTCAATTTTCACTTTTCTTTGATCATAAATGGTAAATTATTGTACATCTCTACAGAGAGCCTCTGGTTCATACCAACTAGAGGACTTCTTAATGCATTAAGAATTATATTATTACTCAGGAAGATTGGACCAGATGCTCTGCCAGGGGGGGCTGGACCAGATGATCTTTCAAGGTCCCTTCCAACCTCACTTTCTGTGACCCTGAAGTTCCCTTCCAACCTGGCATTCTATGATTCTATGACCATTAGGGTCCCTTCCAACCTGACTTTCTGTGACCCTTAAGTTCCCTTCCAACCTGGCATTCTATGATTCTATGACCCTTAATCCAAAGTTTTGAAAAAGAAGGTTCTGCATTCTTGGCAAAATGATGCCACAAGACTTGGAACTCCATCATCTTTAAGGTCCCTTCCAACCTGACATTCTGTGATCCTTAAGGTCCCTTCCAACCTGACTTTCTGTGATCCTTAGGGTCTCCTCCAACCTGACATTCTATGATCCTTAGGGTCTCTTCCAACCTGATATTCTGTGATCCTTAGTGTTCCTTCCAACCTGACATTCTATGATCCTCAAGATCCCTTCCAACCTGGCTTTCTATGATTTTGTGATTCTATAGATTTGTAGAGTGGTTTAGGTTGGAAGGGACCTTAAAGATGATGGAGTTCCAAGTCTTGTGGCATCATTTTGCCAAGAATGCAGAACCTTCTTTTTCAAAACTTTGGATTAAAAAGGATGATTGGATTGGATTGGATTGGATCAACACACAGACTGCCTATGAACTGTTGATCCATCCCTTTCTGTCATGCTCTGAAGAGCAAGAGAGTCCTTTTAGCTCCATGTCATGTGCATTTGTGATGGCAAACCTCTGGGAACAGAAAAAAGGTCAGAGGATTTCACATGAAATCTTCTCCTTCTGCAACCACCTGGCACCAATTTGTGGAGAGGAAAATGATTGCCAACTTTGCTCTGGATAATAAAATGCTCCCCAGATCTCTGAGAGATGCAGCCATGGGGAGCCTGCCTGGCTACAGCAGGATTTCCATGTGTTTTTAAACACATCTCTCAACTTAATCAGACACACAAATGCACAACCTGGCACTCTGGGAAATGAGGTGGATTTGTCACACTGCCTGAAGGACTTTGGGCCTCATGAACCAATGAATGGATCACAATGAACCAGGAGTGTAATTTGTTCATCTGGAAGAGATAAAATACAGATATCTGCCATATTAATGGTTAAGGACCTTGGAATAATAGATAATTGGAATGGAATTTAGTTGAAGCTATTCATGAAAAATTAATCATGTTCTCTTTATTTTCCAAAGCAGAGTAAGGGAGCACAAATTGGGTGCACATGAAAAGGGCTGGGAAACTGCTGCTGGGTGGCCTCACCTCCCCTAGCTGCAACAATTCAAAAGGCAAAGCAGGCTTCTTTTGTGCCTGGATCACCTCCTGGCATTGTTTATCACTGACTGGAAGGTTAGCAGTGCCTGGCGCAGGCTCCCCAGTGAGGTGGTTGAATCCCCATCCCTGGAGGTGTGGTGCTGAGGGACAGGGCTAGGCACCAGCCTTGGCACAGTTACAGGCTGGTTGGACAGGATGATGAATCAGAAAATCATATCATGGAAGGGCTTGGCTTGGACCTTAAAGATCACAGGGGGGTGTGCAGCCTGCAGCAGAGGAGGCTCAGGGCAGAGCTCATTGCTTTCTGCAGCTACCTGAAGGGAGGCTGTAGCCAGGTGGGGTTGGGCTCTGCTGCCAGGCAGCCAGGGACAGAAGAAGGGGACACAGCCTCAAGCTGTGCCAGGGCAGGTCTAGGCTGGATGTTAGGAGGAAGTTGTTGGCAGAGAGAGTGATTGGCTTTGGAATGGGCTGCCCAGGGAGGTGGTGGAGTCTCTGTGCCTGGAGGTGTTGAAGCCAAGCCTGGCTGGGGCACTTAGTGCCATGGTCTGGTTGGTTGGCCAGGGCTGGGTGCTAGGTTGGGCTGACTGAGCTTGGAGGTCTCTTCCAACCTGCTTGATTCTGTGATTCTTTAAAAGTAAGGCACTTGCTAAAGACCCTCACCACATGAGCATGTTGGTAAAGCACAGGCTGTCCAGGGAGGTGTTGGTGTCACCATCCCTTGAGGTCTTCAAGAAACCTGTGGTCATGGCACTTTAGGACTCGGTTTAATGGGCATGGTGGTCTTAGGTCAATGATTTTAAATCTCTCTTCCAACCAAAACAGTTCTATGCTTATTTCAATTGCTCTACTCAACACCACCTCTCTGATAAGCTACCAATATCAGCTCTCTGCATGCTACTTCTGTAAAGCAAATGGCAGGGAGGTCTCTTCCAACCTGGTTGATTCTATGACTCTATATTTGCTAAGTGGCTTCTCTCTGTCAAAGCAAAGCTCACACCTTGTCAAAAGCAGAAGTGCTGACACTGAGAAAGAGCTGTGCTGTCCTTCACTTGTGTCTTGGCACTGCTGACAGGGATGGATTGTGCAATTTGTTGAGTTGTTTGTTTGGTTTTGCTTATTTTGCACATAGCTCCCCTATTAAGTTAATCAGTATTAATCCTACAGGGACTGTCCATAACTCACCATCAATATTTCAGTGATCAGAGCAACTTGATCAAAATAATGCAGGAAAAAAAATAAGACTAAAAATGAAATGCCACCGAAGAAAATGAAACATGAAAATGTCCCCACAGCTTTTCATCAGTGATTTAGATTAATAAAAGGTAATTTCCTATCTGTCAGACCTTCCAGTCTGCTTTTAAGTCCTTGATAAAAAAAAAACCCCTGAGCTTATAAAAATCCCAGCTAACCCTCCTCCCAAAATCCAATTTTGCAAAGCTTTCCTTATTACAGATATTTATTAGTAAGGTAACCTGATAGACAAAATGCTAAGTGACTTCTGGGGCTTCTTATCCCCTCAAGTACTTCTAATCCCCTCAAATGCTCTTAAAGAGTTATGTGTCATATATATATATATCTATCTATATATATATGGGGACCAGGACATGCTGGAGAGGTGGGCACAAGCCAACCTCATGAGCTTCAGCAAGACCATGTGCATCTGAGTCGAGGCAATGCCAAGAACAACTCCAGGCTGGGCAGTCACTGCCTGGAGAGCAGCCCTGAGGAGAAGGACTTGGGGGTGCTGCTGGAGGAGAAGCTCAACAGGAGCCAGCAGTGTGCACTTGCAGCCCAGAAAGCCAAGCAGAGCCTGGGCTGCAGCAGGAGCAGTGTGGCCAGCAGGGCCAGGGAGGTGATTCTGCCCCTCTGCTGCGCTCCCACCTGGAGTACTGCATCCAGCTCTGGAGCCCCTGGGACAAGAGGGNCTGTGGGCAGCCTGCTCTAGGGTAGGGTGTCCCCATAGAATCACAGAACCTAGAATCATAGAACCATAGAATCATAGAACCATAGAATTATGGAATCACAGAACCACAGAATCATAGGTTTATAAAGCTACAGAATCATAGATTTATAGAATCAAAAAATCAGAGAATCATAGAACCACAGAATTATGGAATCACAGAACCACAGAATCATAGATTTATAGAATCACAGAATTATAGAATCATTGAATCACAGAATTATAGTATTATAGATTTACAGGACCATAGAACCATAGAATTATTGGATTATAGAAACACAGATGTTTTTTTGGCTGGAAAAGACCTCTATGATCAAGTCCAACCACCAACCCCACCCCACCACAGCCATTAAATCACGTCCCCAACCGCCATGTCCACACAGTTCTTAAACACCTCCAAGGATGAGGACTGCAGCACCTCCCTGTGCAGCCTGTTCCAATCCCTGACCACTCTTTCAGTAAAGATTTTTTCCTCATCTCCAACCCAAGCCTCCCCTGGCACAACTTCAGACCCCATATATAAATATAAATGCACAAAGAGCTCCAGGCATCCATTTCCTTTCTATTACAGAAGACTTTAATTTCCCTAAATGTCTTCTGCTGAACACATCTCAGCTCTTCTGCACCCATTGTTATAGCTCTGCACTCAGAGCTCCAGAGGTTGTAGCTGAAGGATGGAGGAAGGAAAAGTTTCTGTTCTCATTTTTGCTATTGTTCCTTCCTTAGTTACCTTGGCAAAGTAATTTAAAGTCTCAGTGTCTATAGAATAAAGAGAGTTACTGTGACATCTTTTGACACACCTAAAATCCATAGCTGAAAGAGATGTGATTACTCAAGGTAGTATCATAAATGCATTAGATGAGTGAAGAGTGAAATGGAATAAAGAGGAAAAGTATTTTGAAATAAGCAGTTATAATAAAAAAAATAATGGGGAGAAAAAAAAGTAGAGTCATGCAAATTGGCTTCATTCACAATGTCTGCAGATTCCTTCATTCATGAAATGGAGCTTCATGGAGAATTGCTTCACTCTCCAGCCCTCATCCCTAAGAAAAAATCATAGAAGAGACCTCCAAGCTCAGCCAGCACAACCTAGCACCCAGCCCTGGCCAATCAACCAGACCATGGCACTAAGTGCCCCAGCCAGGCTTGGCTTCAACACCTCCAGGCACAGAGACTCCACCACCTCCCTGGGCAGCCCATTCCAATGCCAATCACTCTCTCTGACAACAACTTCCTCCTAATATCCAAACTAGACCTCCCCTGGCACAGCTTGGGACTGTGTCCTCTTGTTCTGTTGCTGCTTGCCTGGGAGAAGAGCCAAACCCCACCTGGCTACAGACTCCCTTCAGGTAGCTGTAGACAGAGATGATCATAAGAGAAAAATACAACAGGGAGTGGTGAGACACTGGCACAGGTTGCCCTGGGAGGCCTTGGATGTCCCCTCCCTGGAGGTGTTCAAGGCCAGGCTGATGATCTGAGCAAGTGGGAGGTATCCCTGCCCATGGCAGGGGTTGGAACTGGATGAGCTTTAAGATCTCTTCCAACCCAACCCAGTCCTTGATTCTGTGATTCATAGTCAAGACATCCACCCTTGAAGTATTGACCTACACTGATAAGGTCTGACCTCATTCTTCCCTTTTGCAGACTAAACAGCCCCAATTCTCTCAGTCTTTCATTGTCAGAGCAGTGCTCCTGTCCCCTCAGCATCTCTGGAGCCTTTGCTCTACTCTTTTCTGAGGCTTTGAGCAACCTGGGCTGCTGGAGGTGTCCCTGCCCATGGCAGAGGATTTGAACTAGAGGTTCTTCAGGGTCCTTCCCAACCCAAACCACTCTGTGAATCTGTGAATCTATATGTGCAATACTGTGTGTAGTTCTGGAGCCCCCAGCACAAGAAGGACATGGAACCGTTGGAGCCAGTCCAGAGGAGGCCACCAAGATGCTCAGAGGGCTGCAGTAGCTCTGCTCTGAGGACAGGCTGAGAGAGTTGGGGCTCTGCAGCCTGGAGAAGAAAAGGTTTCCAGGAGACCTTGGAGTGGCCTTCCAGGATCTGAAGGGGGCTATAGGAGGGTTGGGAGGGGACTATTGACAAGGTCTTGTAATGAGAGGATGAGGAGGAATGGGTTTGAACTGGCAGAGGGGAGATTGAAACTGGATGTTAGGAAGAAGTTGTTTGCAGTGAGGGTGGTGAGACACTGGCACAGGTTGCCCAGGGAGGTGGTGGAGCACAGAAGCACAGAATGGCTCATTTCCAGCCAGCTGTTTACCAACATAGATTCAAAGACTGCATCAGAAGGGACCCTCAAAGGTCATCCTGTCCAACCCTCCTGCAGCCAGCAGGTACACCTCCGACTAGGTTGATTCTACGATTCTATGATCAGGCTGCTCAGGGCCACGTTGAGTCTGATCTTGAACATCTCCAGGGGCAGGGCCTCAGCCACAGCCCTGGGCAACCTGTTTCAGTGTCTCACCACTCTCATTGTGCAGAAATTCCTCCTGCTGTCCAACCTAACTCTCCCCTGCTCCACTTTCAAACCATTGCCCCTTGTCTTACCTCACCCCCAGGTCTTTCTCTGCTGGGCATTTTCCAGCCACTCTGCCCCAAGCTTGGAGCATTCATGGGGTTGCTGTAACCCCAGTTCTGGACCCAGTACTTGGCCTTGTTGGATCTCACACAGCAGACCTTGGGTCACTTCTCCAGCCCACTCAGATTCTTCTCTAGAACTTTCCTGCCCTCAACTGCATCACAAAGTACACTTTTTAAACTACCAAGAATGAAAGAAGAATGTATGGTGAAATTTCTCAGTTCTGTTTCACTTTCTATCTCCTTTCTAACTTCACTTTCTATCTCCTTTCTAACTTCACTTTCTATCTCCTTTCTAACTTCACTTTCTATCTCCTTTCTAACCTCACTTTCTATCTCCATTCTAACTTCACTTTCTATCTCCTTTCTAACTTCACTTTCTATCTCCTTTCTAACCTCACTTTCTATCTCCTTTCTAACTTCACTTTCTAAAGTGTGAAGCTCTTCACGAACTATGCATTGTGTAGTTAGGAGCTCAGACCTCAGCAGCCCACTGCAGCTCATTCTGCCAGTACCAGTCTGTTCTGCTCTCACCTGGACATTCCCAGCTGTGGCCACGTAGGTGAGTGCAAAGTTTCATTATATCTGATGAATTCACTTTCAGTTTTATTCCAGCATGGTAAAACTCACTGCTACAGCATGTCTGGAATTCTAACAAGGCATGTGCCTGGCCCCAGAGGGTTTGTGGCTTTGAAAGAAGCTTGTCAAGCCATGTTGGAAGACAGCAGCTCAGGAAAAGAGAGTAAGGCAGAAGAACACCGCATTAATGAACAGCAACAGAGAAGACAGAGTGAACACAGAATAGCAGCAAGGTTCTCTCTGGATCAGCAGGAAAAAAATAGGCAGTGAGTCCTGCAAGACCCTTCACAGCTGGGAGGTTGTTTATCAGAAGGCTTAATATGACCTGGATTTGTCCTGACTTGAGGTACCATAAAATCATAGAGTATTAGAGGTTGGAAGGGGCCTCTGGAGATGAAGTCCAACCCCTCTGCCAAAGCAGGATCACCCAGGGCAGGTCACACAGGAACACATCCAGACAGGTCTTGAAAGTCTCAAGAGAAGGAGACTCCACAGACTCTCTGGGCAGCCTGCTCCAGGGCTTTGTCACCCTCAAAGTATAGAAGTT
The DNA here is from genome assembly GCA_013400475.1 of Tricholaema leucomelas. Lineage (NCBI taxonomy): Eukaryota > Metazoa > Chordata > Aves > Piciformes > Lybiidae > Tricholaema lacrymosa > Tricholaema leucomelas. The sequence goes on from WAAF01012966.1 coordinate 129,622, forward strand.
TCTCCTCATGTTGAGGTGTAACCTCCTGCATTCCAGCTTGTATCTGTTATTCCTTATCCTGTCACTGGGCACCATTGAAAAGAGCCTGGCACCTTCATCCTGTCACCCACCCCTCAGGTATTCATAGACATGGATATCATAGAATCAGTCAGGGTTGGAAAGGACCACAAGGATTAGCCAGTTCCAAGCCCCCTGCCATGCCCAGGGACACCCTACCCTAGAGCAGGCTGCCCACAGCCTCAGCCAGCCTGGCCTTAAACACCTCCAGCCATGGAGCCTCAACCACCTCCCTGGGCAACCCATTCCAGCCTCTCACCACTCTCATGCTCAACAACTTCCTCCTCACCTCCAGGCTGAACCTCCCCACCTCCAGCTTTGCTCCATTTCCCCCAGTCCTGGCACTCCCTGACAGCCTAAAAAGTCCCTCCCCAGCTTTTTTGCAGCCCCTTTCAGGTACTGGATATATGCCACATACCTCTTGAATTCAGGTATCCTGGTAAAGGCTCACCTGAAATCCTGACACCTCCCATTCCCAAGCAGGTGCTGTCAAGTCAGCCATACTTTGGAATTTAGATCACTCATGGGCAGGGCAGCTGTGGGCATGGAGGATCCCAGAGCACAGGCTGGCCATGCCCCTCCCATGCCAAGCCTGTGGCTGAAGCTAGCTGCTTGCAGAAACTGGGTGGTGGATTTCAGCCACCTACCACTGCTGCCTGGGAGAAATGAGGCTGCAAATACTGGAGCATCTCTCTTACCAGGAGAGGCTGAGAGATGTCCTCTCCCTGGAGGTGTTCAAAACCAGGTTGGATGAGGCCTTGAGCAACTTGGTCTAGTGGAAGGTGTCCCTGCCCATGGCAGAGCGTGTGGAATTAGGTCATCTTGAAGGTCCCTTCTAACCCAAACCTTTCTATGATCTGGAGCTCTTTAGCCTGAAAATGATAAGGCTGAGAGAGGATCTTCTCAATGCTGGTCAACAGCTGAAGGGTAGAGTTCAAGAGGATGGAGCCAGGCTCTTTTCAGGGGTGCCCAGTGATAGCACAAAGGGCAATGGGTGCAAACTGTAATAGAGGAGGTGTCATTTAGAACACAAGGTAAAGCTTCTTGACTCTGAGGGTGCCAGAGCCCTGGAGCAGTCTGCTCAGAGAGGTTGGGGGGCCTCCTCCTCTGGAGACTTTCAAAACCTACCTAGACACACTCCTGTGTCAGAGACCCTCCTGGGCAGGTTCTAGGGCATAGTTTAAGAATGACTTGTTACAAATGGCAGAGAAACTCTATAAAGGGTTTGGCTCCCATTCAAATTAGAGACAGAAGGTGACTTAAGGAAGGTGATACCCAAAGAAACTGAGGAGTCAAAACAGAAAATTTCCTCTACCAGTCCACTGCTCACTAGAGGAGAGAGTGCAGACAAGGGTCCTCTCTTTCAACTGCAGGCATTTATATCTGCAGAGGGAAAAGGGCAACTATCAGCCTGTGAATCATCTTAATTACTTCAGAGCTCTACAGCAAGATGAAATGGAAAACAGCCTAGAAGCACCTGTTTCTATTTCTTGACCACGCTAGGAGACTAAGCAGCCCACATACAGACATCTCCATTTCAGACATCTTCCATCTGTCTACATTTTAGCAATCTGTCCAAAACTGGAGAGATTAATTCCAACCCATATGCCACTGATGGGGCAGTTCTCTGAGGTCTGGGGTGCAGAAGGGTACTGAGAAATACAGAATGGCAGGGGTCGGAAGGGACCTCCAGAGATCATCCAGTCCAACTGCCCTGCCAGAGCAGGTTCACCTAGGGCAGGTCACACAGGAACACATCCAGATGGGTTTTGAAAGTCTCCAGGCAAGGAGACTCTATTACCTCTCTGGGCAGCCTGCTCCAGGGCCCCATCACCCTTCTGTTAAAGAAGCTCCTGCTCATGTTCAGATGGAACTTCTGATGTTCAAATTTCTGCTCATTACCTCTTGTCCTGTCACTGAGCAGCAGTGAACAAAGCCTCCTCCCATCCTCCTGATCAGTATTCCATGATTCCATGATTTCACAGCAGTTGCCAAATATTCATTTGGCCCTATCAACACCGCAAACCCTGAGCTGAGTATCCTGGCAATAACTCAGCTCCTCTCAGTGTCTTCGTACCAGATTAAAATGTAGATGAGAGCAGAATCCTGCTCTTGATGTGTCCCATGTGCTCAGCTGAATCACACATGGGCTGGGTTGGAAGGGACCTCCAAAGCTGTTTCAGTCCAAGCTCCTCTGCAGTTAGCAGGGACATCCTCCACTAGAGCAGGTTGCCCACAGCCCTGCTGAGCCTCTCCTTGAATACCCCCAGAGATGAAGCCTCAACAGGGTAACATGTTGCAGTGTTCCAGCACCCTCATGATGCAGAACTTGTTCCTAACATCCAAAGCAGAGTATGGAAAATATTCTGATGGTAGAGGTGCTTGTGAGAAGCCTGTGACAGAGGAGCAAGAGAAGAAATCCTGAGCAACGGATAGAGGTGGTTGAGAGAGACAAATGAGTGCAAGAACTATGTAAGAGAAAGGAAAAAAAAAAGATGAGGCAAGGGCCTGTAAGGAGGATGAAAGGATTGGCATTTAGTAGACTGAAAGAAGCCAGAGGGGGCAGAGAGAGGAAAAAAGAGATGAGATGGGAAGAACTTCTTGTCAGTGTATCTGGAGGACAATTCTTTGTTGGTGTATTCGATTATCAGATTTCAGTGGTGTCGTCGTGAAATACTCCTCAGCCTCCTCCTCCCTCACATTTGAAACGAGGCTACAATAGAAAGATGACAATAATGAAGCACTTGGCTGAAAACAGACTAATGACTTTCCTCCTTTTCTTTCAGCCCTGTGTCACTTCTGAACAGGCAGCCCCATGGAAGTGTTTGAAACTATTTACATTTGATGGCTTCCTCTTCTCAAGGTGACCTACTTACTTTAAAAAGCCTTGCATGAGCCACAGCAAAGAAAGCAGAGGCAGGAATCTAATGCTAAGAATCACAAAGAGGATGAAGTTTATGAAGAGTAACAGCATAAATACCTTGGTTTATTTATTTATATTTCTGGGGCCTTCTTATGGACCTCCTTCTTTTTGGATGAGTTCTAGAGCCTCTGATCTCATGTTCTCGTGAGATGCAAATATTCATAACCCAATTTCTTCCCGACACAGAAAAGTGAGCATTCAGGTAATGCTCTTCCTTGCCTGCATGTCTTCAGACATCATGTAAAGAATTATTGAGGTTGAAGACCTCCAGCTTGTTGGTTTAAGAACTGGTTGGATGGGCAGGCTCAAAGTGTGGAGGGGAATGGAGTTAAAGCCAGCTGGATGCTGGTCACCAGTGGTGCTCCCCAGGGCTCACTGCTGGGGACAGTTCTCTTTAATGTCCTTCTCAATGAGCTGGTTGAAGGGGTACAGGCACCCTCAGTCAGCTTGCAGATGAGACTAAATTGGGTGGCAGTGTGGATCTGCTGGAAGGCAGGAAGACTGTGCAGAGGTACCTGGTGAGGCTGGATCACTGGGCCGAGGTTTAACAAAGCCAAGGGATGGCTCCTGCACAAGAGATGACTCTCCTGGGTCAAGAACTGGCTGGAGAGCTGGGCCCAGAGAGTGGTAGTGGATGGTGCCACATCCAGCTGACAGCTGCCACTAGTGGTGACATCTCAAGAGGGATGCTGAGGTACTGGAACATGTCCAAAGAAGGGCAGTAAGGCTGGGGAGGGGCCTGGAGCACAGCCCTGTGAGAAGAGGCTGAGGGAGCTGGAGGTGTGCAGCCTGCAGAAGAGGAGGCTCAGGGCAGACCTCATTGCTCTCTACAGCTCTCTGAGAGGAGGCTACAGTGAGGTGGGGGTTGGGCTCTGCTCCCTTGTACCAGGTGGTTAAACAAGAGTAAATGGCCTAGAACTGTGCCAGGGGAGGGTTAGGTTAGAGATTAGGCAAAATTTCTTCACTGCTAGAGTGGTGAGGGATTGGCATAAGCTGCCCAGGGAGGTGGTGGAGTGGAGTCCCCAGTCCTGGAGATGTCCAAGATACATGTGGCCATGGCACTTGGGCTCATGGTTTAATGGCCATGGTGCCATTGGGTTGATGGTCAGACTGGACGCTCTTAGAGGGCTTTTCCAACTAAAGCAATTCTGTGATCATCTCCAAGACCACCAACCCAACACTCCATGCCCACTATCCATGTCCAGATGTGTTTGTACCTAGATGAATGTTGGCCTCAACGAGCACAAGCCCACAGGTGTTGGTGCTTCGAAGATGAACTTGCTAACAAATGCTCAGGTAGCTTCAAACACCTTCCACTACCCTTGCAGAGCCACCTGTGTTACTGGTGATGCTCTACGTGCGTGCAGGCAGGCAACTCAATGAACAAGGACCAGTTGCTAGTGCTGGAACCCTAAGGCCCCTTCCAATCTAAACCATTCTGTGATTCTATGAATCTCTCTCTCCCAGGTCTGGTGCTAAACCAATGCTTCAGAGAATGTCTTTGGAAGGAAATAAGAGCTTCTATTAATACACATTACAGATCCTATTTCCAGTTCATTTCCTTTGAATATTAATTCATATTCATCACATAGCAGGAAGCATCACCAAGGTATTAAGTTTTACTACTGCAAGGAGCTCCTAAGGTGTATTTATGTGGAAGGTGGTGAGACACTGGAATGGGTTGCCCAGAGAAGTTGTGGACACCTTGTCCCTGGAAGTGTTTCAGAGCAGGCTAGATGAGGCTGTTCTAGTGGAAGGCGTCTCTGCCCATGGCAGGAGGCGTGGAGCTGGGAGATCTTTAAGGTCCCTCCCAACTCAAGCCATTGTATGGTTCTGAGATTCTCCAGATACCAAGTTCTGGCACAGATACAGCTGGAATATCTGACCTCAGGCTAAACTGATGGGAGGTCAGATGGTCATTCTGAGCTCTATAGACTGAAAAGTCAACATTTCATGGGGAGTCTAACAGGAAATTTTACCCTGACTAGAAGTCTCATCACCAAGAGCAAGACCATGTCAGTTTTTAAGCTGAGTCACTCCATGTGAAGGCAACACCCTCTAAAAGAAATGAAATGTGCAGTTAGGAAGAGTCTGAAGGAACCTGCACTCAGCTATCTATCTAGAGCCTGCTGCAAGCACAAAGAGGACTTTATCATTTATGAGTCTTAGGGCCAGATTCCACCCTGATTAATTCAGCATAGATCTGCTGACTTCAGTGCCACCACTGAAATTTACTGTGCTAACAGTCAGCAGTGTTCACAGAGAAAGGGAGGTTGTGCAGCTCCAGTAAATCACTCACCAGCAGGGGCTGGGGCTGGCGCTGCGATAAACGGCCTGGGATACACCTGCGGCAGGGAAAAGGCAGGCCAGGCAGGGAGGCAGGGAAGGGAAGCAGGGAGGAAGAGAAAGAGGAAGGAAGGAAGGAAGGAAGGAAGGAAGGAAGGAAGGAAGGAAGGAAGGAAGGAAGGAAGGAAGGAAGGAAGGAAGGAAGGAAGGAAGGAAGGAAGGAAGGAAGGAAGGAAGGAAGGAAGGAAGAAGAGTTCAGAAAAACACATTTCAGTGCAGCCAGATATTATTGCTACCATAGAATCATAGTCAGTAAGGTTAGAAAAGACCTCCAAGATCATTAAGTCCAAGCTTTTCATCAGGAGAAGACCAGGAACATGGGTAGACCTCAAGGCTGAGAAACTCCTGTTACTCCTAGTAGTAGGTACAACATCTTCAGTGTAGCTACCATTTCTGTCATCTCAGGCCTCTCACCCATCCATAGATGAAGATAGAGAACAATCTGGGTTGGGAGGGACCTCCAAAGCTCATCCAGTCCAACCCCCTGTAGTCATCAGGCACATCCTCTACTAGGTCAGACTGCTCAGAGCCTTGTTGTGCCTCACCTTGAAGACCTCCAGGGATGGGGCTTCAACGAGATGACCTCTGGAGGTCCCTTCCAACCCAAACCATTCTATGATTCCATGACCCTTGAACACCTCCATGGTATTCAGGAATCACGATCCTGTGATCCTCCAGACTACACAAGCAAAATGAAGGACTTTAGCGATGGATTCAGTGCTAACTCTGAATTTCTTTTTCAGTAGAGGCAGCCAAAATAACCCAGAGGGGCATTTTGTTACTCCTCACAGTTCAATCTGATTAATGCCTAGGCAATAATCTAGAGTAGATGAATAACAGCAGAGAGGAAAGGGCATTTTTTAAATACTTGTGGTCCTCCCAGCAGAAAGAGGATTTGAGTGCACTTAGATAATTAACACAAAAACAATGCCCTTGTTTTGATTTTGATCTTTGCATCAATATTCTCCAATTAATCTGGGGAAGCTTAGGGTAGAGCCCACATGTAGGGACTGCAATGAGGTCTTCCTAGCTTTAAAGTCACCCAACAGCAGAGCTTGGGAGAATCTCACCACCAGAGTGTGGGCCACAGGAGCCTGATAAAAAGAAGAGAAGGGATCAGCCAACTGAGGAGCTCTGCTCAGTGTAGCAGCTGTTAGAAGATGCAAGACATCAAACTGAACCAAAAGGAGGGCTGAGCTGATAGAGAAAGGCAATGTTATATATAGCAGTGATGCAGCTGGCCTTGATAATCCTAAAGGCCCTCTGACTAAAACAATTCCCCGATTCTCTGATTTCATGAACTACTCTGCAGTGCCTTCCACATCTTAGAAAGATACCAGAGAACAAACTACAAGATAGACACTCCTTCAAAAGCCTGGGTTTGTGGAAATTGATTGGAAGAACTGGGATTATCTGAAGGAGAAAATGAAGAGGCACAATAACGAAAACGTGAGTTAATCGCCAGAAGGAAGCAAGGCTCTCATTCCTCCCTGCCTTAGCGCAGGAAGGTGGTGACACATAATTAAGTCCAAAGGCAGCAAACTGAAGAGCAGTGATAGACATCACTTCCCACATTTCTGCTGGGGGACTCATTATTGCATGAGGTTTAGCTAGGAAAGTAAGATGGAAAAGAACTAGATGCTTGCATGGATAACGAGATGTATGGAATCAAACCAGTCAAAGGAATCCTGCCAGGAAATAGGAACTGATCTGGAGACTTTATGTGGAGCCAGTGGCATCCTGGGCTGCATTGAGAAAAGTCTGTCCAGAAGGTCTAGGCAGGTTCTCTTGCTCCTCTACTCTGCCCTGGTGAGAACACACTTGGAGTACTGTGTCCAGTTTAGGGCTTCCCAGTTCAAGAGAGACAGGGACCTGCTGGAGAGAGTCAAACAGAGAGCTACAAGGATGACTGGGGACTTGAACATCTCTCCTGTGAAGAAAGGCCGAGAACCTTGGGGCTGTTTGGTCTGGAAAGGAGAAGGCTGAGAGGGGATCATGTTTATTAATATCTGAGGGGTGGGTGTCAGGATGAAGGTGCCAGGCTCTGTTTGCTGGTGCACAGTGACAAGACAAGGAACAGTGGGTACAAGCTGGAACCCAGGAGGTTCCACCTCAACATCAGGAAAAACTCCTTTGTGTGAGGGTGCTGGAAGGCTGGCACAGGCTGCCCAGGGAGATGGCTGAAGTCCCATTCCTGGAAGTGTTCCAAAGAGGCAGAGATGTGGTGCTGAGCAACGTGGTTTACACCAGCATTGGCAGAGTTAGAGACTAGTTGGACTGGGAGATCACAGAATCACAGAATGGGTTAGGTTGAGAAGGGGCCTCAAAGCTCATCCAGTTCCAACCCCCTGCCATAGGCAGGGACACCTCCCACTAGAACAGGTCGCTCAAGGCCTCATCCAACCTGGCCCTGAACACCTCCATGGAGGGAGGGCTTTTCCAACTAAACTGATTCTGTGAGTCTATGATCCAGCTCTGCAGTCAGTTAAACATGATGCCAGCAATAAACAGCCAAGAGTCAAGTGTGAAAGCCTTCACAGAATTGTTTATTGTAATGATTTTTGAACTTTTGTTATTTGTGCCTTCAGTGTTGGTGATTGACTGGCTTCAAGTCACTTGCTGAAAGGAGTGACACTGCATGCTGCAAGTGACCTTGACTTCAAAAGAAGCCCCTTAAGGGTGACAGATGATTGAGTGAGAGAACAGCCTGCTCTCCAAAGCCCCACTGCTTTAAAACCTGAACCTCCCTTCTAAAAACTGCCACCAAAAATGTCACTTCCAATTCCAGCTGTGCGGAATTTTGTGCTGTGTCCACTAAAAACTCGACAGGATGAAAGAGATGGGACTGTTCAGCCCAGAGAAAAGAAGGCTCTGGGGAGATTTTAGAGCTACATTTCAGTATCTGAAGGAGACCTAGAAGAAGGCTGGGGAGGGACTGCTCAGAAGAGCCTGTGAGGTAGGATGAATGGTTTGGAACTAGAGCAGGAGAGATTTAGGTTGGACATCAGGAAGAAGTTCTGCACAGTGAGGGTGGGGAGAGACCAGAACAGGTTGCCCAGGGATGTGGTTGAGGCCCCAGCCCTGGAGAAACTCAAGGTCAGACCTATTCTGGCCCTGTGCAGCCTGCTCTAGTTGGAGATGTTCCTGCTGTCTGCAGGGAGGGTGGACAAGATGACCTTGATGTTCCCTTCTAACCCAATGCAATCTGTGAACCTGTGACTGAAATCAACTGGCTGCTGTGACCAAGACACCAAAGAACTCAAAGTGCTACTGTAGATGAGAAGGGGGAAAAAAATCAACTGACCAAGCCCTTTAATTTATTCCATCCAACATATTAAACTGGGTAAGCCTCATTTTTCTCACTAATATGGAAATTACTTAAAAATATTACTCTCCTCCCTCTTTCCTAGTTTGGATCAAGCCCAACCTTGCTGAAACAATCCCATCAAGTCTAGAAAGCAGCACTATAAATTTAGCACTCACTTATGTTGTGCCTGTCCCCACCACGGCACTACCGAGCAACATAACACTTCTCTCACAGCCTTGATACTTTCTCTGTAGTGCAGATGGCACCACATGGGCCACCCAGCTCTGACAGCCCCCTCAGCAAACACTCTGTGATCCAGACAATCATAGAATGGCTTCAGTTAGAAGGGACCCTAGAGATCACCTACTCCAACCTCCCTGCCATGGGCAGGGACAGCTCTCAACTAGACTCAGCTGCTCAAGGACTCATCTCCAACGTGGCCTGGAACACGCTCAGGAAGGAGGCAGCCACAACCTCTCTGGGCAGCCTGTTCCAGTGTCTCACCACCCCTTGTTGTATCTCTGTCTTATGATCATCTCATCAGTGCTGAGTACAGGAGGACAATCACTCCCCTAGTTTGCATGACACCCATCAAATGAATTATTTCTGTAGTTGGTCCCAGGTCAAGCAGAAAGGCACCTACAAGAGGATCATAAATATTTGTTGGCTTTAAAATGTTAGTTAGCTACAGAAAGTAAAACCTGTATTGTTCATGTCTGATTGCAACAAGTTTTGAGGAGAAATGTGCAGTGTTCTGTGCTGCCATCCCTTCTGTTCTTCAGTTCGCAGTTTACCTGAGTATTGACCTGTGCAACTCCCATCTCTTCCTGCAGTTTGTAGACAAGAGGTCCTTGTCTCCAGCAGCGCCATGACTCATAAGAGTTACAACTTCCCAGTGCCTTAAGAAACAAAGAAAAGAGTTCATCTGAGATGTGTTTTTTTTCTGATGTACCCTCAAGTGCTTCATAAAGGGGGTGAAAAAGGTATTTAAATGCCACACTTTGGAATTGTTCTGCTCCTATCAACAGGTGAGTGAAACACACCTCCCTCAGACAATCACAGAATGGTAGAAGTTGGAAATGACTTCTAAAGATCATTCAGTCCAACCCCCCTGCCAAAGCAGGATCACCTAGAGCAGGTCACACAGGAACATATCCAGGTGGGTCTTTATGGTCTCTAGAGAAGGAGATTCCACTACCTCTCTGGGCAGTCTGCTCCAGAGCTCCATCACACTTAGAACGAAGAAGTGTCTCATGTTGAGGTGGAATCTCCTGTGCTCCAGCTTGTACCCACTGTTCTGTATCCTATCACTGGGCACCACCAAATACAGCTTGGCACCTTCATCTTCACACCCACCCCTCAAATAGTTATAAACATTGATCAGATCCCCTCTCAGACTTCTCTTCCCCAGACCTTGTATCAGGCAATGTGATAATCACCCACAGGTAATACAAAGGGTCACCAGATGTGATCATCTCTGAGGCAATCGTAGTCCAGATTCCACTGTGTTGTGTTTGCTGGGTGAAGACTATGCACATCTCTCACACTTTCCTTGGTTTGAGTTGACATGTTTTGGTGTTATTTTGACAACAAGGGCATAAAGTATTTATGTTGGGGACTTAGAACATCTACCTTCTGAGGAAAGGCTGAGAGAGCTGGGGCTGGAGAAGATCAGGCTGAGAAGAGGATCGCATCCATGTTATCAGGATCTAAAGAGTGTCAGGAGGATGGAGCCATGCTCTTCTCAGTGGTGTCCAGGGACAGGACAAGAGTCAGTGGGCGCAAACTGGGACACAGGAGGTTCCATGTAAACATAAGGAGGCAATTCTTCACTTGGGAGGGTGGCAGAGCCCTGGAGCAGGCTGCCCAGAAAAGTTTTAGAGTCTTTTTTTCTGGAGGCATTCCAAACCCACCTGGACATCTTCCTGTGTGATTTACTCTGGATGATCCTGCTCCAGCTGAGGGGTTGAACTAGGTGATCTCTGGAGGTCCCTTCCAACCGCTACCATTCTGTGCCATCCTGTGATGTTCAGAGAAGCCAGCACAGATGTGGTTTGCAGTTCATGCCTCTGGAAAATAGAGTAAAAACTGTATAACTGCATTTTCATTGACTTTGGCCAGAAGTGGTTTGTGACCAGTAATACCTCTGATCAGAATTTGTGCGGCGTGTAATGGTCATCATAAAAGCTCTGTACTGCTGGAACTCAAACCTTGCAGGAGCTAAGGCAGGGACTCAGGGGAGAAAACTGTTTAAGGACTGATTGCTTTGGACATTGTCCAGGAGTCTAAAGCTCTCGTTTGATGGGGGTGAGTGTGAGGGCAGGTTCAAACCCACACAGGCAGGCTTCAGGTGAAGTCTGACAGGACCGAGGGGCTCTATCAGGGAGCCGGCCCACTGCGGCTTGGCAGTGGCTTTGCTCTCCTGAGCCGAACGGCAGCGGTGGGAGCACACAGCAGCCTGGCTGCGAGCTGCTGACTGACAGCGGTATTTATTAAAATGTCATCTCCTAATTTTCACGCCAGATAGCTGCTGTCGTGTAGACTGCCCTGATCTCCCCCGCCATTGGGAAGGGCCAGAGGACAACCCAAGCCGCCCTGGAGAGCAGGAGAGACAGAGCCGGAGGGGGAGAAAATGAAATCTCCGACCCACCTACCAGCACAGAAATGAAACGGAGGAGGCTACGGGGTGGGGGGTGCCTGCCTGCCGTGTGGCGCGGCTCTAACCGCCAACCTTCCCCGTCCTTCGGCCTCACCCTCCCCTAGCGCGGCTCCTTCAGCAGCCGTCGCCCCTCAAACCACCAGAGCCACCCGGAGCGGAGAGCAGCGCTTCTCTCCCCACCGGGAACCGTGCGGCGGGCAGTAGCCGGCGGCTGCTCATCCCTGCCAGCGGCGGGGCCCTGTGGCACCTGCGACGCAGCGCTGGCCGGGGGAAGGCGCCGAGCCACGATCCGGGCCACAGCCTTATCCGCGCCAGGGAAACGAACGCGGCGGCAATTGCATCCTCACCAGCAAACTGCCATTGTTTGCCGTTGGAAAGGGTTTGCCTTCAGAGCCCTGCCTCGCTTCGTGTGCAGCGCCGTGCCCAGCTGCCACCTCTCGGGGCTGCGACTGGCGGGGAAAAGGAAAAAGGGAAAAGGGAAAGGGAAGGGAAGGGAAAGGGGAAGGCAGAGGCGAAGGCGGACGATGTGCGCCGTGGAGGAAAGACCGCGAGGCAGCAGGCGCAGCGCGCGCTTCCCGCCGTCCCCGCTTCCCGCCGTCCCCGCCCGCCGCTTTCCGTAACGCCGGAGCGCAGCCAGGCCCCGGCGCTGCGAATTCAGGCCACAAAAGCCTCCCTCCCGGACGCACACAACAACGTTTCGGTGCCGTGACGCTGGGAAAGGCGCTGCGGGGCCGCGCTCTGTGTGGGAAACAGGGAGAGGAGACGGGGGAGGTGTGTGGGGGTGTGGGACCGCCTCGCACACGCGCGGAGCAGAGCTCGGGGGCGCGCATAAGTCGCCCCCCCCACCACCACCACTCCGCGGGGGCGCGCACACAGACACCCTGAGACAGCAGCACCCACAGAAGGCTGTCGGGCGGAGGCGCGCACACGCACGCCCAGAGAGGCAGCGGCGGGGACGAGCTTCCTCAGTACTCCCTGCGCGCCGGGCGCTGATACCGCTTCTCGACATCGGCAGCCAAGGAACCAAACACCCTCCCCCAGCTTCAACATCTCCCCCCCTCCCAAAAATCCGCCGCCGCTGCCCGACCATTAGTGCCTGAGGGAGGGGGGAAAGAGGAGGAGGGAGGAAAGAGGAATAAGTCCGTTAGTAATCACCACCCGAGAACCCAGCAACAAACCTGCACCCGAGCCTTACTCCTGCCCTCAGACCGTCGCCTTCGCCTGGCATCGCCGCTCATCGGGTTGCTGTGCCGAGACTTTTGTTTCAAGTTAAAAAAACCCAACAACAATCAAAAAACCTCCCGCTTCGCTTGCTGAGACACTTCCATTTTTATTCCCCCCCTCCCCTGCAGTCTCCCTGGTTTGGTTGGGGTTTTTTTGGTGTGTTTTTTATTTATCCCCCCTCCTCTTCTTCATGTGGTTGGATTTGGTGGAGCCGGAGCTAAAGCCGCCTTGTTTTTACCCCCCCTCCTTCAGTGGGGTGTTCGTGTGGCGTGCGGGAGGGGGGGGATTCTCTCTGCGGGTTTTTTTGGATGGTTTCGGTTTGGTTTTTTCCTTTTTTTTTTTTTTAAATTTTTAATTTTTGATTGTTGGAGCCTTTTAAATCTTGGTTTTTGAAGCTGAGCTGGGGAAAAAAATGGGAACCGGTGCCTCCGCCAGAAGGGGAATCTCTCCATCGCTGTTGTTGGGACGTGTGCCTGAGGTGCTCGTCTTCTAGAGGAATAGCCTGACAGCTTTCGGAGTGGAAGGTAAGGATGGGTGCCTGGGGGGGATGGGGTGGTGGCATTTCCATTTCCCACCATTTCCAGGGATTACAACCGGAAAGCTTTTTTAGCATGGGATTTCAGGGAAGAGGAGGAGGAAGCGGCAGAGGAGGACGGCGGGGAGGTGGGGGGGGGACAGTGGCTTGTTGCTGAAGGATAGAGAGGAGACAGCGGATCCGGAATGGTCTCCGCATTTACTTCAGCGCTGCAGTTGGAAAGTTAAGACAAGTCCGTTTTGCGGAGGGGTTTGCATCCCTCAGAGTCGTTTCCAGAGAGAAAATACCTGAGGTTTGTGCACGATGGGGGGGTTGGGATGGTGGATTTTGGAGGGAAGGAAAGGCGGAGGGGATGGGGGGGGGGTGAGGATGGCTGTTAGGTTAATAGGAAGTTAAAACAAGAGAAGGCAGTGGGGGCTTCTTGTTGGAGGGGGGAGAAAAAAAAAACCATAAATCAGTGGAGTGATGGCGCCGTCTATGTTCGGCTAAACTCCAGTGTCACCTAGAAAATCAGTTTGGGGAATATCCAAACTAAACGCCCCTTTGCTTTGCAAGACGAAGAGGCTTCCCCCCCCTCCCCTTTTCCCAAATGGGCAACCTTAAGCCTCTGTGTCCCTTCTTTAACTCCCTCCTCCCTAGAAAAGGAAAACTTATTTATTCATTTCTTTTTTAATCTGAGTGCCTGATCCTTTCCCTGAGCAGATCCACTCTCTTATTTATTTAGCCATACTGGGAACTGACTGAAATGCTGCCATCACACTCAGCTGGGGGGTGCATGTGTGTGTGTCTGTGTGTGTGCACTCAGAGAGAGATTAAGACAATGCTGTGTCTCACTAGCCTTGCATGAACAAACCCACAACAGAAATGAGGGCTATTTGATTGCATTTCCTCAGAGAAAACAGCCCAGCACTGCAGATGTCTTTATTTCTCTAGTGCAAGTATTACAGAGCATGGGAAAAGTCTAAGGCTTTTTCTTTTTCATTTTCAAACAGAAAAGCAAATAAGTCTCCTTTTTTGCTTTCCAGATTATAAAAATTAATCCTTTTTCATGGGTGGAATTCCTAATTTAGACACTTATTGTCACATTGGCTTTCAACGCCTACACCATCCTGAATAACACTGCGCAGAACTGTGTTGCCTGCAAAGTGCTTCAGCAAAGGGGAAATTGTTTCCAGAATTTCTGATAAGTTTCTCTTTTTGAAACTGGCAAAGGCTGTACCGACCCTGTTTGGAGAAGGAGCACCCTGTTATTCATTGAGATGGACGCTCAGAAAGGAGGAAATCCGACCGTGTGGAGAGACCTGGCAGCAGCTCCGCTTGCTCTCACTTCTTAAACCTCCGCTCTAAAGAGGGTTAAAGTTGGTGCTGCTTTGCCCATTTCAAGATTCAGAGTTTGAATTGTAATCTAGGAGATACGAAAATCTCTTCAAGGGAGCTTTACCCAGTGATTTGCTGTGTGTTACGCAATGGGAGACAGAAGATGCCTTGCTGTTTGGTGAGGAGATGAAAAGCTAAGCAAAGACACACATCCAAACTCAGTAACTGGTGCCTCTATGTGTGCATGTCTGCCTCTGCTTACAGAGCAACAGCAGAAGAGACTGCAATCTAGAGAGTTTGGAAATTAGCTTGGCATGACTTCTGCCTGCTGCTGTTTGACAGCAGAAGGTGAAAAAGCTGCTCACTTGTAAGGGATAAGCAACGTCTCAATGGTTAATGCTCAAAACGTTCAGTCTGAATTTTTTGGATAACGTTACAGAGGTAAATACAACTTCAGATTTGCTTTCTTAACCTAGGCCCCTGTTGAAAGAGAGAGCAGAGCATGTGGAGGCTGGGACGCATGACAGGTGCAGTGAAACAGCTTCATTTGGAGATAGTAGCAGAGAAAATGTAGCCTGCCTTTCATCGCTCAGCTGCCTATCTGCAAAACACAGCAGCTAATCAGACAGTACAAGGTAATTCCTGGTAAGAGGGCAAGTGCAGCCCAGTAGGTGCAGAGATCCTGCTGTAGCACTGGCAGCTCTCTGGAGATGCCGGTTGGAGATACTAATCCAGTGATCCCTTTTCTGTATCCTAAGAGGTTGTAGCAGATCAGAACTGTTACCTCAAAAAGACAGTGCTTAGTGGCAGTGGCAGACCACCACTAGTCTCATCTCTGTCTTCATTGCCTTCTCCCATAGTCTCAAAATGTTATCATTCCGTTCATCTCAGTGTTTCTGGCCTGGCTTTGCTTTTCGTACAGACCTCTGAGTAGCAGGGGGGCCAGGCTGAAGGCATGGAGGTGCATGGGAGATAATGCTCCATCTGGAACACATTTTAAAATGATAGCTGTCATTCTTCACAGTTAGCTGCTCGGACTGAACAGAAACATTAAATCTAACGACAAGACGCTGCCGGCTTCCTTCTTCTGCTGACAGTCTGCATCTGCAGGTGGCTACAGCCAGATACTTAATTACTTTAGGAAGCCGGCAAAAAACTATCTTTTAGTCGGTCAGGTAATGTCTCTAGGTGTTTTTACCTGAAGTTGAGCAGTGGTAGTCCACGCCACCATGCCTGCACCCTAGAGAGGAGAGGACATTCCTATTAATAATCCAATAGCTGTTGTGTTTTTCCCCCCCCTAATCTGACCGTAGGAGACACTTGGCTGTGGCGACAGCCACGCGATGGCACTGTGCACACAGCAGCCAACCCGGCCCTCGCGTTATAAAATAGCAATCACCTGCCCTTCTTTCTGAAAAGGGGCTCTAACAGCAAGCTGAAAACCAGCTGCCTCCAATATTTGCAAGGAGTTTTGGTTTTGGTTTTCCTTTGGTTTTTTTTCCCCTTTCTTTCTTTTTTTTTTTTTCTCAATGCGTGAGGAATTCTACTTGCATTTTTTTTATCTCGTTCCATCTCCTGCAGGCCAAATGACATAGGATGAAGGCTGTTCGTAATTTGCTGATTTATATATTTTCCACCTATCTGCTGGTTATGTTTGGATTTAATGCTGCCCAAGACTTCTGGTGTTCCACGCTGGTGAAGGGGGTCATTTATGGATCCTATTCTGTAAGTGAAATGTTTCCTAAAAACTTCACAAACTGCACTTGGACGCTGGAAAATCCAGATCCCACCAAATATAGTATTTACCTGAAATTTTCCAAAAAGGACCTCAGCTGCTCCAACTTTTCCCTCTTGGCTTATCAGTTTGATCATTTTTCCCATGAAAAAATCAAGGATCTTTTGAAAAATAACCATTCCATAATGCAGCTCTGCGACTCCAAGAATGCTTTTGTATTTCTGCAGTATGACAAGAATTTTATTCAGATCCGCCGTGTCTATCCTATCAATTTCCCGGGATTACAGAAAAAGGAAGAAGACCAAAAATCCTTCTTTGAATTTTTGGTGTTGAACAAGGTGAGCCCAAGCCAGTTTGGGTGCCATGTGTTGTGCACTTGGTTGGAGAGCTGCTTGAAATCGGAGAATGGGAGAACCGAGTCCTGTGGGATCATGTATACAAAATGCACCTGTCCTCAGCATTTGGGAGAGTGGGGAATAGATGACCAGTCCCTGATGTTGCTCAATAACGTGGTCCTGCCCCTCAATGAGCAGACCGAGGGCTGCCTGACCCAGGAGCTGCAAACCACCCAGGTCTGCAACCTCACCAGAGAAGCCAAACGGCCACCAAAAGAAGGTAAGTACTTCTTGGAGCAGGGGCTGAAGCCCACAGCAGTGTGTAGGTCCTGCTCCTGGCTCTCTTTGATATTCACATTCATTTGACGTGCTTTCCACTCTAGCTTGCCTCTAGACCAGGCTAAAGAGCTGGAGAAGATTTACACTGCTGCAGGGCAGGGAGGGCTGCATTTTCATTTCTGAATTGGCCTAACCTTCAGCACCGTTGAAATCCTCATCAGTAGGATCCATCTGTTTTCAGCCCCCACTGACAGTAATTCCCACAGGTGGTGAGCCTGGAATGGTTCTCCCCCTTGCCACCTCTTTACTGCAACCATCCCACCACAAAGTCTTGTCCCTCTTGATGTGGTCTTTGCAAGGAAAATGTATTCCAAAGGCATGCAGGCAACCTGACTAAAAGACCAAGTGATTCACCATGGTCAGCACACCTGGGGCCAGACCATGAAAACCTATGACCAAACCACAAACAAATGCAATTCTTCGGGGTGAACCTGAGAGGTCTCATCCTTCAGGGTGAGAGATATGAGGCATCGCAGAGAGTCAGAGCTTGCCAGCTGCTCCGGGAAGGGCGGCTGCACTGCCCCTTCTCCAGGCAGCCTGGGCTTCAGGAGACGAAGGCTCTGAATCTTAGAGCAGCATTAGTGTGTGTGGCGTGTTGATGTCTCAGTCCCAGCAGCTGCTTTGTGTCCCTGCTGGAAAAGGAGGGATTATGGAAGGGTGAAAAGATGAGGGTCCAGCGATTAGCGTGGCAGCCCTCTACCTAGCTCCTCTGCTTCCTACCTCCTGTTGTGGCCTCCGGGAAGGTTGTGGGGTGATTCTGGAAAGGACATTAAGGGAATGAGAGGCAGGGAAAACACAAGCTGAATCTAGATGAGGGGCTTTGGCTGCAACCTGTGGGTGAGGGGGGGGGTTCATCCAGAGCAGCCATGTGGGAATGGGGGAAGGGGTGGATGTGCCCGTGCAGCAAAGGGACAAATCACCGAGCCAGGGGATTGCATTTTAATGCAGGAAATGTTCCCTCTCTCCTTGTTTTCTGCAGAGCCACAAAGCTCCCAGTCTGTGGCGAGCTGGTGCCAAGCGCCCAGCCCCCAGGCCCCCCCAATAGAAGTTGCTTTGTGGAGGAATGTAACATTGACACGTTGTTAGGAGAGGATTTTCTTTAAGGGCAGCCAAGCCCCAGTGCTGTGGGAGAAGAAAAGCTGAACTTGCTCCAGCTGCCGCCGTGCCAGCGGCCGCGGGCAGGGCCGGGGGAGGAGGGGAGGCATGAGGGGCACTGGTGGTGTCCTGCAGGCCACTGCCTCTCCCACCGCCCGCCGCAGCAAACCGAGCCATCGTTAATCCCAGGGAAGCTCCTCTGCTGTAAAAAGCCTCCTAGAGAAGGCTGCGCGGCGGCAGCGATGGCATTTAACGGCGTTTACAGCTAATTAGCGCTCTGGGAAGGCGGGAGGGAGGCGAGCCCGGCGCCCGGCCTGGCGGGCGCTGCGCGGAGGGGCCCATTTCAGCTTGTGTCGCAGCGGCCCGGAGGCTCACACCGGCCCGGGGTCACACACGGCCCTGAGCGGGCCCTAGAACTCCAGTAGGAGCTTTTCTACACGACACCCCCTCCACCTCCCGCGTGTGATTCACGGTGCCCACCCGAAAACACGAATGCCGCAGAGCCGCGTGGGAGACGCAGCTGCGGTGCCAGGCCTGGCGGTGGTTCTGCCCCCGCAGACAGTCACTGCTTCCCTCCCCATCCCAGCCCAGAGGTCCATCCTCAGGCTGGGGAGCCCGGGGCAGAAGGCGTGCAGGCACAGCAGGACACCGAGAGCCCTTCATTCCACCCTCCAGAGCAGGCTGAATGCCAGGGGGGATGTGTGTCTCCCAGGTTAAAGCACCTGTCTCTGAAATCTCCGTAGTGGAAAGGACAGGGGAGGCTTAGGGCAAACAGTCTTCTGTTTCTCCTTACATCCTGAAGCATGTTTCTCACATATTTTGCATCCAGCTTCAGACGTATTTCAATTCGTGCCCCTACTCATGGGTTTCCCTGGATATGAGCTTGAGTAAGAGCATCCTTCCAACCCCTAACACCCTGTGAGGTGGCAATGTTGTTTGGTAGATGGAAGGTTTCCTTCACCTGTTTTTCACTATACTTAGTGGGTTGTTTTCTGTTGGTTTTGGTGTTTTGATTTTTGGTCGTTTGGGGTTGTGTTGTTGTTATTGCTGAGAATTTTAACAGTAATACAATTACTTCAATGTTTTATTTAATTACTTCATTGCACTTGGAAATTATTCATCAGGTTGTTACTAAGTGTTGTAATGGCTTAACAAATTAGGCCTCATTGTACTTCGCAGTAGTGAGATGCTCTTTAGCTTCCACTCGGTGTTTAAAGCGTTTTCCCCCTTTCCTCAGAAGGCTGAAAATCTGCAAGAGAGATTTGTTGAGCCTTTGGTTTTCGCAGCTATGGGCACATTTATCAAGCACATCAGTCTGCGTGTGCATGAAGCTAGTCAGTGGGTTCAGTTAGAGGCTTTATTGAGGGCTCAAGACTTAAGAGTATCCCTGCCACAAGCATAATGGAAGTGATCAGTTCTGTCAGCTGATTTTTAGCAAGAAATGCAAATTGTGTTTTCACAGGCAATCTGGTCCAAGTTAGAGCAACACAGCAAAAAAATAAGGTAGAGCAGTTACTAAGAAAATGATTTCTTGTTTGCTAGAGCTCGTAGTGGTAGCTGAAAGCAGAGTTTTGTTGGTATGGGTTGAGTATTAAGGGGAATGGAGTTAGCCACATGCTGCAAGAGTGCTCTGGACTCGATAAGGTCGTGCTTTATGAATTTGTGCATTACTTGGAGGTTTGATGCTGCCATTGCCTAGCAATAACTTTCAGAAAGGAATTGCAAAGACCTGACAGCTTTCCATAGCATTATGCATACCCCTCCCATCCTTCAGCTTGGCTTTCATCAAGCTTGACTCTATGAAGTGCAAAATCTTTTCCCAAAACGATTTCCAGTCACATTTTAAAAACATAATGTAAAGAGAGAGCATTTAGATTAAAGCCTACTGTTTCTGGGGTTTGAGTTTTGGGGTTTTTTTTTTTGAACTCTGAATATTTTTACCATTTGGAATATGATAAATGGCTTAGGAAAATAGATGCAAGTCAGTGGGTTTTTTTTCCATTTTAAATAGTGTTGTGTTTTATAAAAGAGGTGACAAGTGTATAATGGATGATTGTGTTTCTAGGAGTGCTGAAGTGTTGAACAATAAAAAGAACCAAATCAAAACAGGGAAGCTGTAACAATTTGTTTTATTTCTAAATAAAATGGTCTGGAAATAGGTGGTTTAATCAGCATTTCTTCTGTAGGCAGAACATCGTTGGTGTCACTGATTACAGCAATACTGAAAATTGCCTTATACCTGAGGACCCACATTCAGTGTATCCTGATCCTTCTCCATAGCCTTACACCTGAGGACCCACATTCACTGTATCCTGATCCTTCTCCATAGCCTTACACCTGAGGACCCACATTCAGTGTATCTTGATCCTTCTCCATAGCCTTACATCTGAGGACCCACTTTTGTTTGTCTTGATCCTTTTCCATAGCTTTACACCTGAGGACCAAGTTTCATTTACCTTCATCCTTCTCCATAGCCTTACACCTGAGGTGCTTAGCCTGGAACAAAGCACTAGCAAACGGATCTCTGGCAGGGTCCTGAATTTAAGGGCTTAGGAGAATTTGTCCTCTTGATCTTCAGTGCTGTGACTGAAGTATCTCATGAAGTTTCTGTCAATAAAACAGGGCTGAGGTCCAGCTTCTGTGGACCTGTAAAGACTCTGCAGCTAGTCAAGCCACCTGATCTTGCTACTGATGACAATCAGAATATAAAAATAGCTTTTTTTCCCCCTTCATCATGACCAGTACAGAGCTGTAATATTATTATGTTTTTTTATAGGTAAGTTAGACTGGAACTAGAGGGAGATATCCCCTTGTGTTTCACTGCCTGATCTGATGCGACCCCTCGTAAGACAGTGAAAATAATTCTTTCCTCCTCTTACTTTCAGCCAGCAGAAGAAAAGAGAAGGGGATATTCACATTAATTAAGTCTTGGCATTTGGAGTTCCAAGCTTAATCTTGTACATCTTGTTCAGCCAGTCTAAAATAATTTCAGCAGGGATTTTTAATATGCTGGAAATGTAGCCATTGCTCTACTCTGTCACAAATTGTAACAGCTCCCTGTATTACCAGCATCTCAGTATTCAGCAGCTGATTGATGGATTCTTTTTTTGGCCTGGTTTCAGATCTGGAAACAAGAATGATGTCTGAACAGTGCATTTGCTGTCTGTTTAAAACAGCAATTTAGGAAACAATGTTGAATCCCAGGAAGATGTAAGATGCAGATAGTTTGGTGAAGCTTTTGTGGCATCTATGCATTTATTTTTTGTGTAGTTCTGTTGCTGCATAACTCCTGTTGCATACATTTAAGATGAATTTATAATGTTTTCCAGGTACTCAGAGGTGAGTAGGCTGGACAGAAAGTCATAGGCAGTAATAATGTGTGATAGCACGTCTCCAGCAGAGGATTTAAACTGTTAAATCAGTGCAGGATCCATCTAGGGAGATGAACCGTTACAAAATGGAGCCTGATAACTGTGTACTTCTACAGGGATATTGAATGTTTAGTGTGCAACAACTGTTTGAGACTACAACAGATTTTGGAAAATAAAAAAGAAGTAGATCTGGTGTCCAGAATATTAGAGGAGAGCAGTAACACACTTGGAAGACCCTGCACATCCTGCTGTTTGCATGAGTTCAAGGGGAAGGTGAACACTAATGGGAGACAAAGGAAGCTGAGCACTAATGGGAAAAGAGCCTTTTTAATTTTGGGTCACAGGTATTTTTCATTCTGACTTCATCCAATATTATTTAAAAACTTCAAACTGATAGGCTCAAATAAGCTGTAAGCCTTTCTGAGCTGTTTGCCACCACACTGTGATGGGCAGTTTGAGCTCACTGAAAATGGAGGATGTAAAGAAAAATCATTTCACTTTGAGTATTGCTTTTTTTAAACTCCTCTTTAAAAGCTCATGGCCCAAATCATCAGAGAAAGCTTCATAAAATCAGAGCTGTTGTGTTTCTTCTTTCTGGGTCTGGTTCCTAGCTGAAGGAGATGTTTCATAATCTCTGGTGGATTTCAGCGTGCTTCATATCATGCCCTTCTTAGCTGGCTTTGCTGAAAGAAAACCACCTCCCCCCAACATTTACATTCTTATACTAAGAGTATAAGAGTGACTATATTTGGGTCACTCTGGACCACTCATAACAGGATGCTTTATCAGAGCCATGCAAGTCCTTATCATGGCATTACTGTGGCCTTCCAGTATTTGAAGTAGCCCACAAAAAAGCTGGGGAGGGACTTTTAAGGCTATCAGGTAGTGACAAGACTAGAGGAAATGGAGCAAAGCTGGAGGTGGGGAGATTCAGCCTGGAGGTGAGGAGGAGGTTCTTCAGCATGAAAGTGGTGAGAGGCTGGAATGGGTTGCCCAGGGAGGTAGTTGAGGCCCCATCCCTGGAGGTGTTTAAGGCCAGGCTGGATGTGGGCAGCCTGCTCTAGGGTAGAGTGTCTCTGGGCATGGCAGGGGGGTTGGAACTGGCTGATCCTTGTGGTCACTTCCAACCCTGACTGATTCTATGATTCTAAGTCTGATTTCAGATTCCTTAGTTTTGTTTGAAGGGATGGGCTGTAGCAAAAGCATTAATGATCAGAATCCCTACTTTTTGTTTCCAAGGATTCTGTGCTACCACCACTGCTTCAGTTTGTGCTGCATTCATCATTTCCACCTGATGTACTTCAGGAAATGTGAAACTTCTTGGCTTGATGTCAAGTTTAGGAGTTTGCTTTCAAAAGTAGTCAGCAGTTCAGAGGTGGGAACTGAATTTGTTGAGATTTGGAGCAATCCATAAGTGAATTTGCTGATACCTTCACAAAGAAAAATGCTCACTTTCCTTTACAGTAGGAGAAGCCAATTTCAGTGGCTTTGTTTCAAGCTATTTACATACTTATGAGTAAATAGAGTTGGTTCTGTGTATCTCTATGTCCAAGTGGTGATTTCTTTGCTCTCATTGGTTCTGTCAGTATTTTATCCTTCCCGTACTAACCAGATGCCATATTCCTTACTTTATGGGAAAGGTCAGCCTGCTGCAGTCGAGTATTTGCCCTGCCTTCAGCAAGATCACAGCTGTGCTGTGTAGGGTCTGAATACCAGTTTGTCATGAGCTCATTGCTGGCTTTGAACACTCAGGGCTTCAGTGCTGGACTATGTTGGAAGCTGTGTTAGAACCAAACCCAGGGTTTGGGTTTCCCAGACTGCCATTTTTGCTTGAATTCAAGCTTTGTTTCTGTGCATTACTGCACATTGTGGAGCTTTCAACTGGGGACAAATGCTGCTAGATGCATCCAATCTCAAGAGTACAGAATGTTCATGGACTCCTAGAATGATTTGAGGTGGAAGGGGCCTTAAAGGTCATCTACTTCCAACCCCCCTGCCATGGGCAGGGATACTTCCCACTACACCAGGTGGGATGAAGAATGAGGAAGATCTGTAAATAAATTGAGTGTCAGACTGAAGTCAAAGCATGTTCAAATTAGGAACAGGATTCTTACTGTCTGCTGCTGACTCCAGTGACCAAGGAACTTGACAGTACCGAGTGCTGTACCATCAAATATGTAAGACTCTTTTGCCAGTCTTTTTTACCAGTAAGATTGTTGCCTTTAAGTAATTGGAATCATAGAATGACTTTGGTTGGAGGACACCTTCAAGATCACCATGAATATTCCAACCATGAATATTTCTCCCTTGCTTGCCTTTCTCATACCAGTAAGCCTGTTGCTTTCAAATACGATGAATCATTGAGTGATTTTGGTTGGAAGAGAATCTCTCAAGATCACCAAGTCCAACCATCAACCCAACACTGTCAGTTCACCACAAAATCATGTCCCTCAGCACCATACCTACAAACTCTGCAAAAACAACTGATGTGAGGTCTTGTGGCCATTGGATAGCTCTCAGGAGATGTCTGTCTCTGCCATGAAGCAGTTGGGTGGTCTTCAGAGTGACTTGTTTTGCATCCCTGGGCCTCTGTTTCACCATCTCTAAGTAAAGGGTGCTGGTAAAGACTTCTTTTCCAATGTTTTTACAGTATTTACAGTTCAATACACAAGAGCATTGGCAGTTGCTTTTCTCCCTTCTCCAAACTTCTGTTACGCTTTGGATGAACAGAGTATCCAATATGTCTCCTGTATTTTACTCCTTGTCCTCTGCTTTGGACAAATATTGTAGTGCTCAGGTGTAGCACAGTTAAAGAAGTTAATGGTGGTCCTGTTTCCATAGTGGAATTTCAGCTGGGAGGTCTCAGTGACATTAATGAGAGTTTCATTATGACATAGAATCACAGAATGGGTTGGTTTGGGAGGGACCTAAAAGAACATCAAATTCCAGCCCCCCTGCCAAGTGCACCCCACCTGCAGTCTTGGGTGCAGTTCTGGAGCCCCCAGCACAAGAAGGACGTTGAACTGTTGGAGCCAGTCCAGAGGAGTCCATCAAGATGCTGAGAGGGCTGCAGCAGCTCTGCTCTGAGAACAGGCTGAGAGAGTTGAGGCTCTGCAGCCTGGAGAAGAGAAGGCTTCCAGGAGACCTTGGAGTGGCCTTCCAGTATCTGAAGGGAGTTAGAGTAGGGCTGGGGAGGGACTACTGACAAGGTCTTGTAATGAGAGGATGAGGAGGAATAAGTGGCAGAGGGGAGATTGAAACTGGATGTTAGGAAGAAGTTGTTTGCAGTGAGGATGGTGAGACACTGGCACAGGTTGCCCAGGGAGGTTGTGGATGCTCCCTTCCCGGAGGTGTTCAAGGCCAGGTTAGATGAGTCCTTGAGGGACCTGTTCTAGTGGGAGGTGTCCTGCCTATGGCAGGGGGTTGGAACTGGATAAGCTTTGAGGTCCCTTCCATCCTAAACCATTCTATGATTCTGATTGCTTCCTAATGCCTAATGTGAAGGAGAAGACTGATCCCACATTATAATGTGGTAAATTGCAACAACTAGCAACAAACATCTCCTCTTAGTGATAGAACAGGTCCAGAGGAGGACCATGAAAATGATCAGGGGGTTGGAGCACCTCTGCTATGAGGGTAGGCTCAGAGAGCTGGGGGTGCTCAGCATGCAAAAGATTCCAGAGAGCCCTAATAGGAGCCTGCTATTAGTTGCATGAGGGGGCTACAAGAAGGATGGAGAGGGACTGTTTGTAAGGGCCTGCAGTGATGAGGAGAATGGTTTGAAAAGAGAGCAGAGCAGATTGAGATTGGATGTGAGGAACAAGTTCTGCACCGTGAGGGTAGTGGAACACTGCAACAGGTTGCCCAGGGAGGTGGTTGAGTTCCCATCCCTGGAGATATTCAAAATGAGGCTGAGCAGGGCTGTGGGCAGCCTGCTCTAGTGGAGGATGTCCCTGCTGACTGCAGAGGGGATGGAATGGATGGGTTTTGAAGGTCCCTTCCAACCCAGTCCATTCTGTGATTGTGTGATTCCCAATGCAGGTGCTGCAGTTCTCCATCTTGTGCAGTGTTCTGTACTTTAGATGTAGTCAGTTTCTTTAGTGCATGATTATAAGATCTGCTGCATTTAATAGCTTCTCCTGTCTTTTTTTTACAGTCATTTATTCTCCTCTCTTCACATCTCTCCATATTGCTGTTTTGTTTGGTTTTCTGTTTGCAAAAGCACAGGGTAAAAAACAACTGCTTTGTGTGTTGGTGTACGCAGAGGGATTTTCAGAGGAGACTTTTCCTTTTCTCTTCTCAGGGAATTAATTTTATGAAGTTTATTCAGTTGTGTTTTATCAAAGGATTCCAACTCCAAAGTTGTTGCAGCTCTCAGATTGAAGTTTAGCTGCTCATTTATAAATATGCAGGTAATTGTAATAAAACAAAGGTCACTGCAGAATTCCCTGGAGCATTATTTGCATTCACTGTTAACAAGTAATGGAAAATGTTCCTTAGGATAGAGAAAGTTGTACATGATATAAAGTACAAATTTACAAATTATGCATCACTGATTTATGAATATTTCAGAGTTTCAGCTCTTCCTGGTGCTGGTTGAATCTCCAGAGGAAGACAGTCAATTTTTTCAAAGCCATCCTCAGCTTTATTAATCTCACAGAAAAAAAAAAAGTTGTACCTAAAGGCTTTGTCAAATTCCTAACACATTTTGCCTGATGGATTTGCTGCCATCAGAATGGATAAAACCAAGCTCTAACCACGGTGTAGGAGGCCAGTGGTGGTGGTGCTGTCCTCTGCAAAGACCAAACTCCTTACTGGAGGCAAATTCCCCACGCCACCAATATAACTTGGTCTAAATAAAGATTAGGTTGGAGCTCAGAGAAGAGATGTGAAGCAGTGCCTGCATGTGTTCCTGCCACCAAAAGCAAATCGTTTCAGCATTTGTATTAATTTAGATTTTTCTTTTTGTTCTCCCCAGTTTTACTTTGGAAACCATCCCTGACATTTGCTAGTGTAAAGCAGATGCACTTAACCTCAGAATTGTCCTACTGCTTGTTGTGTTTCTTTCTCTTGTAGCTGGTTAAGCCTGCCTCTTTATCTGCTTTGGTTCAGTGTCTTGTGTTTGTTCTTCTTTATTATTCATGGATTTGTAGAATGGTTTGGATTGGAATGGACCTTAAGGATCATCCAGTTCCAATCCTCCTGCCGTGGGCAGACACCTTCCACTAGACCAGGTTGCTAAAGGCCTTATCCAGCCTGCCCTTGAAAACAAAGCATATAGAGTTCAGCGAATCAAAGAATAGGTTTGGTTGGAAAAGTCCTTTCAGATCACCCAGTCCAACCATTCTCTGACTCTGCCAGGTCTGGTGCTAAGTCGTGTCCCTCAGCACCACATCTCTGCCTCTTGGAAACACCTCCAGTGACGTACTCAGATTAAAGTTTCTTTGCTGGTGCTGAAAATACAGGCAACTGTCAAGAATTTCTTCCTCATCTCCAGTCTCAGTCTGCTCTCTTCAAGCTGAAGAGCTTTGCCGAAGGAGGATGGGAGGATGATGGATTCAACTCTTAGCTGTGGATAGTAATTAACAGGACCTCCAATCTTACCAGTGGAAATCCTTCAAGTGGGGCTTTGTTACCCAGTGGCATCACCTGAGAGATGTTATCACAAGCTGCATGTAAGAATCTGAGACCCCATTGCTGCTGAGGTAGCACTGGCTTTGCTCCATTCCCTTTGTTGAGCTAGGTCAGCACACCAGCCAAGCAGAAAACTCTTCACCTTGGGGTTTTTTAAGTTGGGTGATCTTGATGTTGGGTGATTGTGCTGTGATGGGCCAGCTGAGCCTCCATCGGTATCAAAAAGTGGCACAAGGAGGAGCTGACAGGACAGTGGAGCTGCTTCAGATTTTCTTAGGCAATAAAAAACATCAAAAAATCGTATTGTCATAGCTTCATGGAGTGGTTTGGGTTGGAAGGGACCTTAAGGATCATCCAGTTCCACCCTCCCTGCCATGAACAGGGACACCTCTCGCTAGCCCAGGGTGCTCGGGTGCTGGACCATACATGTCTGTTGCATATGTTAGCAGCCATACTGTTTGGAGGCAGCTGTGCCAGGTTTGGTTACAGCATTCCTGGCAGATCCTTCACAGTTATGGTCCAAGATGCAAGTTTCTCCCAGGGCTGCCTGCTGACTGTTACAGCGTGGTGCTGACTGCCGGGGAGGTGTGTGCAGGGTGCTCAGGCACGAGGCTGAAACCCTCAGACTTCATTCCCACAGTGCAGCTGGAAAGGGCTTCAATTACAGATCAGAACAGCAGGGAATTTAAGTCTGTGTAGTTAATGCTATGTATTTAATTCATGCTACATATTGGTTATGAGGAATTCTATTGGACATGATGCAGAAACATCTTTTTTTTCCCAAAAAGGGGTTTTGAGTAGTCTTAAGGCTGGAGGTTTTGGTGCTGAGACACTGGC
Source organism: Tricholaema leucomelas (assembly GCA_013400475.1). Classification (NCBI taxonomy): domain Eukaryota; kingdom Metazoa; phylum Chordata; class Aves; order Piciformes; family Lybiidae; genus Tricholaema lacrymosa; species Tricholaema leucomelas. Next base: position 157,336 of record WAAF01012966.1, read on the forward strand.
ACAGGTTGCCCAGGGAGGCTGGGGATGCTGCCTCCCTGGAGGTGTTCAAGGCCAGGTTGGATGAGGCCTTGAGCAGCCTGCTCTAGTGGGAGGTGTCCCTGCCTATGGCAGGGGGCTGGACCTGGATGATCCTTGAGATCCCTTCCAACCTAAACCATTCCATGATTCTATGGTTCTATACTTTTAATGTGGATTATTTATTTGAATCTTAAATGATTCACTTTTTCTCCTACATTTTGCTTCTCTCTCCTCTCAGTCTTTGCAATCCCTTCTGTGTGTGTGAAGAGGATTTCAACTGTCTGCAAAGCCTAGCACTTGAGCTACAAAAAGTGATGGGTTTTATCCTTGGAAGTGCTTGTGTTTGTTCTGTGGCATTGGCTGATGGCTGCAGTGATTGGCACACGTACAGATGCTCCATAGGCTTGAAGGTTGATGGATGTTGCTTCATACTGACAAAAGGAGAGGAGGAAAAATGTTCAGCACTGCAGGTGTAATGTGAATACAGAACGCCGTCCAGCTGCTCTTGTCTGCACCAGATGCCTAGGAAGTCACTAATATCAGAGAGGGTACCATGAAGGTTCACTCTCCTTGGAAGGGAGGAGGATGCCAAGGCTGGGAGATCAGCCAGTCCCAACACCTGATACAGTTGAGGGAGTTGTGGATAAGGCCAGAGGCTTCAACTGATTATCACAGAGTCACAGCATGGTAGGGGTTGGAAGTGATCTCTGGAGATCATTGAGTCCAAACGCCCTGCCAAGGCAGGCTCACCTAGAGAAGGTCACACAGCAACACATCCAGGCAAGTTCTGAATGTCTCCAGAGGTGGAGACTCCACCACCTCTATGAGCAGCCTGTTCCAGCAGATTTGGCTCTCCCTCAGTATTCAGCACTGGTGAGGCCACAGCTTGAGTACTGGGTTCACTTTTGGGCCCCTCACAACAAGAACAACATTGAGGTGCTAGAGCAAGTCCAGAGGAGGGCAACAAAGCTGACGAAGAGTGTGGGGAACAGGGCTGGGGAGGAGCAGCTGAGGGAGCTGGGGGTGTGCAGTGTGGAGCAGAGGAGGCTGAGGAGGGTCTCTACAGCTCCTTGAAAGGGAACGGTAATGAGAAGGGGTTTGGGCTCTTCTCCCTAGGATCAGCTGATGGAAGGTGCGGAAATGGCCTCAGGTTGCACCAGGGGAGTTTTAGGCTGGAGATTAGGAGAAACTTCTTGATGGAAAGGGTTCTCAAAGCCTGGCACATGCTACCTAGGGAGGTGGTTGAATGCCCATCCCTAGAGGTCTTTCAGAGAGGCAGAGCTGTGGTGCTGAGGGCCATGGTTCAGCCCCAGGTTGAGTAGAGTCAGGGAATGGTTGGAGTTGATCATGAAGGTCTTTTCCATAGTGCAAATATCTGCAGCTGTTTCCTGCTTCTCCTAGCTAAGGCAGTGCTCAGACCCTTGTGCTCTTTATGCATGTTGTTTACAGCCTCTTAGGGACCAGCAGATATGGAGTGCCATGGGGAAGAGGATTTTGGAATTCCTCCTCTTAGATGCAGGCCTTGGAGGTGCTGATGAGGTGTGGACATTTCTCGGGTCTCTGTTGTAAATGCAGCTTCTCTGCATCACTTGCTTTGCACAGGGTGTTGTTACTTCAGCACTGCCTTGCCTTCTGCTGGCATTCTGAGGATAAACACATCTGAGTTGGTAGTTTGCTCAGTAATCAGGATCGTAAAGGCACTTAAAACACAGATTTTGTCATCTCTGCTAAACCTGAAGGATTTTTTCCCCTACAATTCTGATGAAAAGCAAATCCATAGTGTCTTCAGGTGTTTGCTGCTGCTTGACCTGACAGTGGGATTTTATTGGCTGTTTGGCAGATGAAATATATGAAGAGTATGAAGGACTCTTACATTTATCTTCTCTTCTATGCTTTTAAAGGTTTGGATAATGGATTTTTGTCCAGGTGAAATCCGAAGTGTGGCCAAAAAAATAGATTTCAGTTTCACAGCGTAACGAGTGCAGTAACTTCACAATGAAAGACTCTGTCACAAATAAGGCATGAATCACACAATCATGGAATGGTCTGGGTGGGAAGGGACCTCCACAGGTCATCCAGTCCACATCCCTCTGCATTCAGCAGGGACATCCTCCGTTGGAGCAGCTTGCTCAGAGCCCTGTCCAGCCTCACCTTCAATATTTCCAGGGCTGGGGCCTCAACTACCTCCCTGGGCAGCCTGTTGCAGTGTTCCAGCAGCTTCTGGTGCAGAACTTGTTCCTCACATCCAATCTCAGTCTGCTCTGCTCTCATTCCAAACCATTGCCCTCATCGTGTCCCTGCAGCCCTTTGCAAACAGTCCCTCTGCAGCCTGCTTGTAGCCCCTTCAGGTCCTGGCAAGCTGCTGTTAGGTCTGCCTGGAGCCTTCTCCTCTCCAGGCTGTACACTCCCAGCTCCCTCAGCCTGTCCTGACAACAGAGCTGTGCCAACCCACTGATGATTTTCATGACTCTCCTCTCCATCAGGTCCATGTCCTTCCTGTGCTGAGGGATGTAGCATGTAGTTGTTTTTCAGAGAAGTCCAAATTCCTACTGTTGTGATCATTTATACATAGTTAATGAAGAGAATTATTCAAGTAGGGGAGATTTAATTAAAAGCAGGTTTGCCAGGAAATACCTCCCATTGAAACTGTGGGTGCCTTAAATATATCTAATCAATAACAGAACAGGAAACCATTACTTTAACACTAATTTATCTAAATATTTATCTAAATAGCATCTAAGCAAATTAATGGCAACAATAATAAGAATGAATTTCTATCAGATAATCCAATCTAAATCAGTATTAATAGTAAAATAATACCAATTTTACTAGATATGGATAAATATTCCTTCTTGTTAGCCTACAACCTATCTCACAGAGTCACAGATTACATTTGGTTGAAAGGGACCTTCAGTGGTCCCCTTGTCCAACCTCTCTGCAGGCAGCAGGGACACTTCCTGCTGCATCAGGCTGCACAGGGCCACGGCAAGTCTGAGCTTAGAAGTCTGCAGAGATTGGGCCTTAACCACATTCCTGGGCAACCTGCCTATTGAAGGTGATCTTTGTTTTGGCAAATGAAGGAGGGTGGCTGTGGTGACCAGTAGAGAAGTCTAAGCAGACCTTTCTGCAGGGCTAAAATTAGCTTTCGCCTCAGCTGGAAGGATGGACAGATGGAAGGGATTTGTGTCTGCTCTATGGATTACCTCAGAATGCAGAAAAATATCAAACAGGGGAGATTCAGCTAAGGCTACACCAGAGATTTCTGGAGGAGAAAAGTTCCAGAGATGCCTGATCTCTTCTTCTGAAAGATGCTATGGTGGCAGAACAGCAAAGTCATGGAATCATGGAATGGCTCAGGTTGGAAGGGACCTTACAGGTCATCTACTCCAACCTCTGTGGCATGGGCAGGGACACCTCTCAGCTAGACTCAGCTGCTCAAGGCCTTATCCAGCCAGGCCTGGAACACCCCCCGAGAGGAGGCATCCACCAACCTCCCTGGGCAGCTTGTTCCAGGGTCTCACCACCATTGTGCTGAAGAACTTCTTCCTCAGCTCCAGTCTAGCCCTGCTCTGCCTCAGCTCCAAACCATTCCCCTTTGTCCTGTCTCTAGACACTCTCAGGAAAAGTCCCTCTGCAGCCTGTAAGTTCTGTTCAGCTATTGGAAGAGAGGAATCCTGCCCTTTGAGCACAGGGATCCTGCCATCGCAACACAGGGATCCTGCCCTTTGAGCACAGGGATCCTGCCATCGCAACACAGGGATCCTGCCCTTTGAGCACAGGGATCCTGCCATCGCAACACAGGGATCCTGCCCTTTGAGCACAGGGATCCTGCCATCGCAACACAGGGATCCTGCCCTTTGAGCACAGGGATCCTGCCATCGCAACACAGGGATCCTGCCCTTTGAGCACAGGGATCCTGCCATCTCAACATAGGGATCCTGCCATTTGAGCACAGGAATCCTGCCATTTCAGGAGACTTCATGCCTTTGGCACCCAGGCAAAAAGCCTGCTGGTAATCTCCTTTGTTCCTTTGCCAGCCATGGCTGGTGGTGGTAGCGAGGTGCTGGCAAAGACAGGGAGTGCTGTGCTGATCAGAGTACACATTCTGTGCCTGCTGGCTTGAAGGTGCTCACCTCCCGTTCCTCTCTGAGGCAGACCCTCAGGCTCCAAAGTCCATTTCAGCAGTTTTGGTCACTTGCAGCTCCCTCAGAAATTGTCACATTGCCCTGATGAAGCTAAAGGCTTTGAGCAGGCTTCTTACTTTGCAGGTCCTAGCACAAGGTTTATGCACAGACTTCAGCTCCCCTTGAGATGATGCTGGCTCTAAGCATGGGTTTTACCTTTGTCTTTTTTGTGTTCCTCTTGGTCTGCTTGTGTTTTGTCTTCTCTCTGGGTTGTTAGGTCTTTACTCCTTTAGCTAAACCCTCAGATTTCCCAGGAGCTTGCATTTTCACAGAACTCCACTCTTATTAGTACTCTAAGCTTACAGTTTATCCCTTCTGGGGCATAAAATAGATGAAGTAAACAAACACAGAAGCTTTGGAGGAATTTCAAGTGAAAAAACCCCACCAAAACCACCTCGAAACAAAAGAGGAACAGGCTTTAGTTCAGCCAGCCCAAGAAATGCACAGGCTTGGACAAAGAAATTAAATCCCTGCATTCTGCTCCACTCTGTTCTGCCTTGGTGAGTCCCATCTGGAGGATTGTGTCCAGTTCTGTTCTTCCCAGTTCAAGAGGGACAGGGAATTACAGGAAAGAGTCCAACAGAGGCTGTGAGGATGATGAAGGGACTGGCACATCTGTGCAATTTGGAAAGGCTGAGAGCCCTGGGGCTGGTGAGTCTGGAGAAGACAGAGAGGAGATCTTATGAATCTTTATAAGTGTCTGGTGGGTGGGAAGAAGAAGGTCCCAGGCTCTTTTCAGTGGTGCCCAGTGATAGGACAAGGAGCAATGGGCACAAGCTAGAACACAGGAGATTCCACCTCGACGTGAGGAGACACTTCTTTGCTGGGAGAGTGACAGAGCCCTGAGGCAGGCTGCCCAGAGAGGTTGTGGAGTCTCCTCTGGAGACTTTCAGGACCCACCTGGATATGCCTCATGGACCACAGTTCTCAATCCCCCTCACTACCCAATCATCCAAACTACACTCCCTGAGTTTAGCTGCAAGGATGTGACTGTGCCTTAATCTAAACTACCTAAAAAGTCTCAGAAATGAGAAACAATGGTGGGATTCTCTCATTTATGGGCACAAACGAGGAGCAAATGAAATGATTCAAATCAAATCACAGGATCACACCATTAAAATAAACCCTTTGGTGTGTCTGGTGCATTTTTCTGCCTTAAATTATTCAGAATAAATGATTTAGAATAAACTTGCTTAAATTATTTAGAATAAACCCCTAAAAGCTGAGAGAAATGGAAATAATTGTCCACCTAGAGACAATTGTCTCTAATGATGTCATAAATCATTTACACTTCCATTTGGGGGATCAGAAATGGTTTAAATCAGTTCTTTATAGCAGGGAAAAAAGCCCCAAAGTTCCTCAGACTCTGTTGCTTTTAGCCTATTGTGCCTGCAAGAGCAGAGAGATGCTGTAGGTTGAAGTTGTCCCCTGGATTTTGCTGTGGTTGTCTCTGTTTGACTTGAGGATTATGGAATGTTAAATACTGTTAGGAGAGAGTAATCCATGTGAGGCTGGTTGTCACCTCTGCCAAGGCAGCAGATGGACTGCTGACCTTTCCAGGGCAGTGTGAGATCTCTGTGCCTCTGAGTGGCAATGGTGCTGGCATCACTCTTGCTCTCTCAGCTGTCCTCATTCAGTCTTCATGTGGAGCAGTGAGTAGCTTTACTGACCAGTCCCCACATTATTGGGCTTTTTTGGGTTGTTATTCCAGGAAAGGCTAAGAATTCCCTTCCTTTTCATCACCCTGTCTCTGCCACGTTTGCCACAGCCACATGTGTCCTAGTTCTCCCAGGTGGGTGAATTCTGACCCCTGGCCAGGTGCCACCTGTAAATATCTTTGTTCCCGCAGGAGGCCTCTGCAGCCTTGCAGCACAAATTTCTGTTTTCCAAGAGGTTTCAGTTTTTATTTTTTCTGCAGCACTCCTGAGCCACCTGACAAACACAACCACACAGCACCCACCTTGAGAGCACTGCCAATTCAGTGTGCCACTCCAGGGCAATCTGCAATGAGGCAATGCCCTCTCCAGGGAGACCTTAGAGCTGCCTTTCAACATCTGAAGGGGACCTACAGGGGAGGGACTATTTTGAAGGGCTTGGAATGATAGGACAAGGGTCAGTGGTTTGAAAGTGGAGCAGGGGAGAGGGAGGTTCTATGATTCCATGATTGCATGGTTCCATAATTGTATGACTGCATAATTCCATGATTCTCTGATTCCATGATTCCCTAATTCCCTGATTCTCTGCCAGGACACAAAATGGCCAAGAGAGTCAATCTGAAGAATAACTAATCAATAATTCTGGAGAACATCTTCCAAACAAACAATTCTGCCTTCCTCTTTTGAGACAGTTTGGTGGTTCAGGGCTACCAAGGGATGGCATTAAAAAAGCCCAAGCCCAGGTAGTATTTTCTGTCAGTCACCTCCAGGAAGCAGGAGCAGGTTCGAGTGCTGTCCCTTTGTGCTAGGTCACAGCTGTTACCCTGCTGTTGGTAGCTTCTGGCACTGAAAGACAAGATAAAGCACCACTGCTGAATAGTGTTCTGGGGAAGGGGAAAGGGAGAAGAGACAGCCAGACAAGAATATTCCAAGTGAAAGCTTGTAGGAGAAAGATAAGGCAGTAGAAAAAAAGGAGGAGATTAATGCTAGCCAAAGGGGTACAGATGATAAGAGTTTTCTTCCAACATCACAGGAAAAAAAGAGGAAAAACAAGAAATGCAGGAAAGACTGAAGGGGAGGATGTTAATCTGGTGAAAAGAGCTGAGTTTGGAAGCTGCTTTTTAGCAGTAAGAAATTAAGGGTAATTTTACCAGAGAAAGGAAGAAGGACGTGACAAAGGAGAAATAAGTGCAGCCTGGAATGGCTTAGGTTGGAAGGGACTTCAGAGGTCATCTACTCCAACCTCTGCCCATGGGCAGGGACACCTCTCAGCTAGAATTGGTTGCTCAAGGCCTCATCCAACCTGGCCTTGAACACCCCCAGGCAGGAGGTATCCACAACCTCCCTGGGCAGCCTGTTCTAGGGCCTCATCACCCTCACCCTCCAGTGAACAGAGTTAGAGAATGGTTGGACTTGAGTGGTGAGAGCCTGGAATGGGTTGCCCAGAGAGGTGGTTGAGGCCATGCCTGGAAGTGTTGAAGGCCAGGCTGGCTGAGGCTGTGGGCATCCTGCTCTAGTGTGAGGTATCCCTGCCCATGGCAGGGAGGTTGGAACTGGTTGATCCTTGTGGTCCCTTCCAACCCTGACTGATTCTATGATTCTGTGATCTCGGTGCCCCCAGGCCAGGCTGGGTAAGGCCTTGAGCACCCTGATCTAGTAGAAGGTGTCCTTGCCCATAGCAGGGGGGTTGGAACTGGATGGTCTTTAAGGTTCCCTCCAATATAAAGCATTCTATGAATCTAAGAATCTTAAAGGTCTTTCCCAACTGAAGTGATTCTCTGATCCTCCCATGAATGAAGTCATGGTATGCATGCAGGCTAATGCAAGGCCTGAAATCAATTAGGTATTTTTAATGACAGGTCAGGATGATCCATGAAAGCTGAAAGAAGTGGGCATGAATGACATCACTGCAGCTGTGGGTAGGAAGGTTAATAGCTGCTGGACAGCAAGCAGCACTTCCCTCACCATGACCCCAGGGGCAGCTTTTCTCTTCAGTGAGGTTTCTGAACATGGAGCCATTATCTCAGAAGAGGAAAACAACTCAAGAATTCAATATTTCTGGGCTGCACCTCACTGCTGCACAACATTTTTCCTGCCTCTATGCTGTAAAGTGAATTCTTACCCTAAATATCTCCAGAAGACGTTCTGGACCTGTGAAGCAAGCCAAGGGATCAGTGTTTTCTGCTTTCAAAAGCAGGCTTCATCCTGCAGGAGATCTTCAGAGGTCACAAGGAGAGAGAGAAATCCAGTTTTGTCTGGAAGGAATTTCTTGTCCTGCTCTGAAGGTAAAGGCAGCCTCTCAGTCAGCCTCCAGCACTTTATTCTTGTTTGTCTTCTCAATTTCTCATCCCAGGATTGATTCCTTCAAGACTAGAGAAGAATATACTCGAGGGGGAAGAGCCTGCAATGATTGCCTGTGTCACCCCTAGATTGTCTTAGGGCTAAATACACCAAGCATGTCACACCAAAGCAAAGAATTAATTCACTGAGACTGAGATGGTGGTAAAAAGGATTAGACAGTTATGGGAATAAAATGGAACATCCCCTGTTACACAAGAGGAGACTTGAATTCTTTTCTCACAGCACAAAACCATTACTTTTTAAACGTTTTGGGGGAAAATCCTGTCTGCTTTGCATTCCTTCTGCTGTCATTTAAGCTTATTGTAGATTTTAAAGTATGGTTAGGAGGTTTGTTCTTGCACCAGGACAGATTAGGAGTCATGCTGCTGCAAAGCAGCTCCATGGAGAAGGACCTTGCAGTCCTGTTGGAGAAGAAGTTAGCTGTGGGACAGCAGCGTGCTCTTCTGGCCAGAAAGATGAATGGTGGTGCTGGACTACATTAGGAAGAGTGTGGCCAGCAGGTCAAGGGAGGTTCTCCTCTTCCTCTACTCTGCCCTAATGAGACCACATCTGGAGTATTGTCTCCTGTTCTGGGCTCCCCAGTTCAAGAGGGACAGGAATCTGCTGGAGAGTGTCCAATGGAGGCTGTGAGGATGATGAAGGTACTGGAAGATCTGTCTGATGAGGAAAGACTGAGAGCCTTGGGGCTAGTTAGCCTGGAGAAGAGAAGACTGTCTTCATAGGAGAGGTGCTGCAGCCCTATGATCGTCTTTCTTGACCTCCTCTGGACCCATTCCATCAGGTCCATGTCCTCCTTGTGTTGAAGGCCCCAGCCCTGCAGGTGAGGTCTCCCCAGAGCAGAGCAGAGCAGAGGGGCAGGATCTCCTCTCTCCGTCTCCACTCGTGGATGCAGCCCAGGGTGCCCTTGGCCTTCTGGGCTGCCAGTGCCCATTGCTGGCTCCTGACCAGTTTCTAACCCCTAGCACCCCAAGTCCTTCTCCGCAGGGCTGCTCTCACTCTCATCACCCCCAGCCTGGGTTGATATTGAGGGTTCCCTGACCTAGGCACAGGATCATGCATTTTGCCTTACTCAACCTCAGGGCGTTCTCCTCAGCCACCTCTACAGCCTGCCCAGGTCCCTCTGGATGTCACCCACCCCATCCTTCATTCTTACCAACCTCACCACTCAGCTTGGCATCATCTTTGAATCTTTGGGCAGCCCCAAGTCTAGTTGAGAGGTGTCCCTGCCCATGACAAAGAGGTTGGAGTGGATGATCTCTGAGGTTCCTTCCAACCTGAGCCATTCCCTGATACCTGTGTGTTTTATCCCCGCCACGGGCAGTGTGTAATGCCATTTATGAGGACACAGCAGCCTCTGAAATGCAAGATGGAAGAATGAGTCCTGCAGATAATCTGCTTTGCTGCTGTAAGCACACAGAGAGCTGCTTCCTCCAGAACACTGCAACTCTTCCATTATTTTTAGAGGGGACCTGCATTTTCTTCAGGTCTTCTCATGCACAAGAATTAAACAAAACAGTCCTGGGCTCTCTTTCCAAACCAGTTGGAATCTTTGGCACTGTAGCTTGCTGGGGAGATATAAAAACACTATTTGTGCCTGGAGGATTGTGTTGGAGTTTGCAAAATGTCAGGGAAATGTCTTACTTGTACACAGATATTTTATTTTTCTGCATGCTGTGCTCTGTAGAGAGGAACCATGCAGAAATGTCTTAATTGAAGAGAAAATAGATTCACACAGCATAAAGTGCTTTAGGTTGGAAGGGACCTTCAAGATCATCTGGTTTCAACCCCTATGCCATGGGCTGGGACACCTTACAGTAGACCTGCTTGCTCAAGACCTCAGCAAGAAAAGTGTATCCAGCAGCTCTAGGGAGGTTTTGCTTCCCCTCTGCTCTGCCCTGCTGAGACCACAGCTGCAGTACTGCATCCAGTTTGGTGCTTCCCAGTTCAAGAGAGACAGGGACCTGCTAGAGAGAGTGCAGTGGAGAGCTGTGAGGGTGACTGAGGGACTTCTGCATCTCTGCTGTGGAGAGAGACTGGGAGCCCTGGGGCTGTTGGAGAGGAGAAGGCTGGCAGAGAACCTTATGAATGTCTATCAGTACCTGAGGGGTGGGTGTCAGGATGAAGGTGCCAGGCTCTGTTTGGTAGTGCCCAGTGACAGGACAAGGAACAACAGGTACAAGCTGGCACACAGAAGGTTGCAGCTCAACATGAGGAGATACTTTTGTGCTGGGAGGATGACAGAGCTCTGCAGCAGACTGTCTAGAGAGGTTGTGGAGTCTCCTCCTCTGGAGACTTTCAGGATACACCTGGATGTGTTCCTGAGTGATCCTGCTCTGGCAGGGAGGTTGGAGTGGATGATCTCTGGAGGTCTTTTCCAACCCCTAATATTCTGTGATCCTGTGATCAGGTTTTAGAGTAGAGCTGGAGATTTAACCTGATTTGATTGCATCCATAGATTAAATCCAGAGTGAGCAAACAATTACTCCTCAGCACAGGGCTGGGAGCTTACATAATGCTGAGGCTAGTGGCAGATTTGATTTCAGGAGAGAGCCTTTCAGCAAATCTATTGCTAAGCAAGCATCTTAAGCCATCATTTGATTCAGAAAGAATTGATGGTAGAATTCTCCTGCAATTTATGGATCATGTTTTAATTTTTGTGTTCTAAAAGGTTTTGCAACCTCCAGAAGAATTACCTAATCCTTTCTTTATTTATTTCATAAATCCCAGGCCTGCTGTAAACTACTCCCTCCTCTTTGCTCTTCCCAGTGAGGACAATAGCAGTGGGATTTGATAACATTAAAGGACCAATAAAATCATTTAACTTCTTCTAGATAATTATTTATTAGCACAGCTTGGGGAATGCTCTTTAATCAGCAAAGTTAATAGAGAGCCCCGTGGCAGGGGGGTTGCAACTACATGGTCTTTAAAGTGGGAGATTTTAAGGTTTAGAGTTACATGGGGAATGGATTAAAGCTTGAGGAGGGGAGATTTAGGCTGGAGGTGAAGAAGAAATTCTTTCCAGTGAGGGTGGTGAGACACTGGCACAGGTTGCCCAGGGAGGTTGTGGAGCACAGAATCACCCAATGTGATCAAAGAACCTCCCTGGAGGTGTTCAAAGCCAGGCTGGATGAGGCCTTGAGCAACCTGGGACTGGTGGGAGGTGTCCCTGCCTATGAGAAGTGCCTCTCACCATGGCAGGAGGCTTGGAACTAAATGATCTTGAATGCCCCTTTCAACCCAACCCATTCTATGAATCTCTGAACCTATGAACTGCAAGCAGCTGCTGGTTCAAAGATATTTCTCCTCATGTCTCCCAGACAGCACACAGATAACAGGCAGCTAACATTTATCCTTCTGAGAGCTACCCAATAGTGCTGAGGCTGCTTTAGTCAGGATTCCAACATGACCTCCAGATTTCCTCCTTCCGCAGTTGTTCCTCCGATCTCTGGGTAGTTTTTGCTTCAATGAGAAACGCTGCACTTGCTCTTCCCCAGCCCAGGAAAATGGTGAATTCTCTTTGTTTTCTGCCAGCTTAGAATGATTGCCTGTAATCTTTAGAGTATTGTTAGCCACTCTTATTAAAAATCTGAATAGAATCCCAGCCTAGACAGGACCCTGCAGAGTTCTGCTGAATAAATCCTTCTCTTCTGAAAGTGATCCTCTAATCCTCAGAGTGCTTTGCCCATTAAGTTTTGCATCTCTTTCACCATATGTTAGTTTTAGCTGAAGCTTTTTTCCTTTCCTTTGAATTTGTAGCATCATAGAATCACAGAATCATGGAATGCTGTTGCTTGGAAGGAGCCTTGAAGTTTCCTCCCATGCTGTGGACAGGTTTCTCTTTCACTAGATCTGTTTGATCAAAGCCCTGTCCAATCTGACCTTGAACACTTCCAATAATGGAGTATCCACAGCTTCTCTGGGCCAGCTGTTCCTCTGACTCACCAACCACATCATAGAAGGCCTTGAGGCCTTCAGCAGCCTGGTCTAGAAGAGAATAGAATAGAATCAACCAGGTTGGAAGAGAGCTCCAAGCTCAGCCAGTCCAAGCTAGCACCCAGCCCTGGCCAACCAACCAGACCATGGCACTAAGTGCCCCAGCCAGGCTTGGCTTCAACACCTCCAAGCACAGAGACTCCACCACCTCCCTGGGCAGCCCATTCCAATGCCAATCACTCTCTGTGGTGGTGGAAGGTGTCCCTCCGTAGCGGAGGGTTTGGAAGTAGATGACCTTTAAAGGCTCTTCCAACCCAAACCATTCTATGTGTGTATGAAAAAGTGTCTTCTGCGAGCCCAGGCTAAATCTGCTCTCAGTTTGAAACTGTTGTTCCTTCTCTTGTCATTACAGACCATGTAATGAGTCCCTCTCAGGCTTCTTTTAAGCCTCCTTTAAGTACTGAAAGGCAACAATAAGGTCTCTCTGGAGCCTCCCCTTCCCCATCCCTTTCCCCTCTCCATGGAGTCTGACTGGCATTCTGCCTGCATCCATGACCTCAGGTAACCAACCACATACTTCAAGCAACAAACTGGGAACAGAGCAAATGGTTCCCAGGAGCTCTCAGTCTCAGTGCAGTAAGCATAAAGCCATTGATTGGTTGCTGTGACCAAAAGTGAAGCTTGGAGACAAAGTCTGAAGGTTTTCCATCCCCACACAGAAAATGTTCTGTTCTTGTATCTCTCACAAAAGCTTCTTTTAGCAGGGGTTGGGGGTTGGAACTGAATGATCTTTGAGGTCTCTTCCAACTCAAGCATTCTTTGGTTCTATATTCAGGATTCATCTCTGAGATCAGGCACAGACCAGTCTGTTTGACTGATTTTTTTTTTTTGCCTCCAACTGGTGCCTGCTGCAGCAGCCAAGACTCTTGAGGTGTTTCCTTGGGTGTGGTGAGCATATGGCTGCTTCCCTTGGTAGCTTCTGAAATCTGGGCTGTCTTTTGTGCCTGTTAGGCAATAGATAGGAAACCTGATCCGTTCAATCTGTGGGCATCCTTCTTGCCAGTTCTTTTGCACATGGTTGAGGATGTCTGCCCAAGCTGATCCAAACAGGGATCATAACAAATCTCAAGAAGAAGCAGCTCTGAAGAATTTAGCCAACAGAAAAAAAAGCCTGTGAATATGATGCCTCTCATCTGCTGCCGTGTAGGAATGAGGGAACACAGACTTCTGCCCCTTGGCTCTGCTCTGCTCAGACCTCACCTCCAATCCTGCCTCCAGCTCTGCTGTCCCCAGCACAGGGAGGACACAGAGCTGCTTGAGTGAGGCCAGAGGATGCCACAAAGATGATCCAAGTGCTGGAGCAGCTCTGCTGTCAGGATAAGATGAGGGAGCTGGGGGGGTGCAGGCTGCAGAGGAGAAGGTTCCAGGGGCACCTCAGAACTGCCTGCAGTGCCTGAAGGGATCCTGCAGGAAGGCTGCAGAGGGACTTGTGCTGGGGGGTCTGGAGGCAGGCCAAGGGGAATGGTTTGGAGCTGAGGCAGAGCAGGGATAGACTGGAGCTGAGGAAGATGTTCTGCAGTGTGAGGATGGTGAGAGTCTGGCACAGGCTGCCCAGGGAGGCTGTGGCTGCCTCCCGCCTGGGAGTGTTGCAGGCCAGGCTGGATGAGGCCTTAGGCAGCCAAATCTAGCTGAGAGGTGTCCCTGCCTGTGGTGGGGAGGTTGGAGCAGATATCTCTGAGGTGCTTTCCACTTGAGCCATTCTGTGAATCTGTGAACTTTGTTTTTAGCAGGATTCTTAGTGATGTTTCTGGACTATTCCACTGGCTTGTAAGAAATGGAGGGCAGAAAGCATCTTTCTTTCAGTAACTCAAAGCTTTTCAGCCTGCTTGTTGAGAAGAATTCTGCAGTGTAAGTGTTGTTATTCAGCAGTATGCATTTACCCACCATGGACAGTGAATTACTCATTTATTAATTTCAGAAATGAAACCCTCAGGTTTTCAGTTTCATAAACTCATGAAAGTGAATGGTAATTAAAACCCCCACCCAGAACAATAACAACAAATCCCATCCCTGTCAGTCTGCTGAGGACTCGTACACCAAACTGAAGGAGCGGAGTGGAGGAGGTCAAAACCAGTTTTGGTGCTTTGTTCTCTACCTGAGGTCTGTCTTGTCCCAGTCCTTGTTTTGTCCATGTGCTGGTCATAGAATGATGGATTCACAGACTCATAGCATCATAGAAGTGTTCTGGTTGGAAAAGACCTCTTATGTCATCAACTCCAACCATCAACCCCACAGCAACTAAACCATGTCCCAAACTGCTATCTTCACGTGTTTTGGAACACCTCCAGGGATGGGGACTCCACCACCTCCCTGGGCAGCCTGCTCCTATCTCTGACCACTATTGCAGCAAAGAAGGTTTTCCTCCTCTCTCACCTATCCCTTCCCAGGCACAATTTCAGGCCATTTCCTCTCCTTCTCTCACCTGAGACTAGGGAGAGGAGATCAACGTCCACCTCAGTGCATCCTTCCTTCAGGGAGCTGTAGAGAGTAGTGAGGTCTCCCCTTAGGGAGAAGCCTCTCAATCTCTGTGGTGCTGTTGCTCTGATAGCCTGGGGAGTGGAGCTGGTCTTCCTGAAGCTTTTGACCTTTGTCATCTGATTGCTGTGGTGGTTGTGGCCCTCTGCTCGTGCAGCAGATGATCCCTGCTCCACATTCCTGAATTTAATTTCTGGGGAGCTAGCAGCACTTCAGATGAGAGGCTGCTTCAAAGCTCTTTTGTGTTTTCCTGGGATAAATATTAAAATTGGCAGGTTTGTGCTGGCTCTGCTGTGCAGGATGATCCAGACAGCTGAGTGGTTGCTTAAGGATCTGAATGACAACTGAGGACAGCTTAATGGATGTTGATGTTACTGCTTCCAGCTCTTCTCACCACCTGCACTGCACAGATACTGGCCTGCCTGTCACTCAGCTGATGATCTGTCACAGCTTCCATCATGGTATTTTAGGCTGCAAGCCACTGGGGTTCAGGATGGGACTGCTGAACAGCTTGGAGACACTGAAGAAAAGGCAGGCTGAAACCTCCTCACTCCCAGCCAGGGAAGCTGGCTCCAGTTGTCACTCAGGCCTCAGCGCTGGTCAGCAGAGAAAGCAGTTACTGCAGACTAGAGACTGCAGTCAGGGTGCTCCTGTGAGGCATCTCTCCTTTGTCAGACTGAGGATCTCCACACGGCTCGGAGCTCCAACTCTGGCCAAAGCCCTGGGGCTGTGGGAGCTGGCTGGAACCAGGAGGGGAAGGAGTGAATTCACAGCAGTCACAGCAGTGAGCTCAGTGCCTGGGTTTGCTGACTGAGCTGTGCCTGGTGGAGCAGAGGAGAGCACAGCTGAGCACCCAGAGAGGTTCGCCCTGTGTCTGCCTTGTGATCTGAGTGCAGCTGTGGAACCGAGAGCCTAGTGGTGTCCTGAACAAGGGTTTCTTGTTAACTCTTCCTGGTAGTGAGCAGCACAAGTGGTTGTTCTGCTGTATGCATCCACGGTCAGTGAGGGTGAAATAGGGACCACAGGCTGTCTCAGTGGAGTGGCTGGGGTCAGCAGCTCCAGGAGCCATGTCCTCCTGGCTGTGAAGAACGCTGCTCAGGCCACACCTGGACTGCTGTGTCCAGTTCTAGGCTCCTGAATTTAAGAAAGATATTGAGATACTGGAAGGTGTTGAGAGAAGGGCAGCAAAGCTGATGAGGGGCCTGGAGCACAGCCCTGTGAGGAGAGGCTGAGGGAGCTGGGGGTGTGCAGCCTGCAGAAGAGGAGGCTCAGGGCAGAGCTCATTGCTCTCTACAGCTACCTGAAGGGAGGCTGTAGCCAGGTGGGGTTGGTCTCTTCTGCCAGGCAAGCAGCAACAGAATAAGGGGACACAGCCTCAAGCTGTGCCAGAGCAGGTTCAGGCTGGATGTTAGGAGGAAGCTCCTGGCAGAGAGAGTGATTGGCATTGGAATGGGCTGCCCAGGGAGGTGGTGGAGTCGCCGTGCCTGGAGGTGTTTAAGAGGAGGCTGGATGAGGCACTTAGTGCCATGGGTTAGTTAATTAGAAGGGTTAGGTGATAGGGTGGACCTGATCGTGGAGGTCTCTTCCAGCCTGGTTAATTCTGTCATTCTGTGAACCCCTGTGTGGACACATGGGCTGCACAGTGTTTGGAGGGACACTCACCACTCAGAGCAAGCAGAGGCAAGAAGTCAGGGAGAGAGGATGCCCACAGGTGCAGGGACCATTGTGCTTGGGCATCCTGTGTCACCACTTTGTCACATGCAGACCAAGTGCTGGTGGACTGACTTGGACTGGAAGGTCAGTGTCTGATTGTCCCCTCCCTGGAGAACTGTTCAAGGCCAGGTTGGATGAGGCCTTGAGCAGCCTGGGCTAGTGGAATGTGTCCCTGCCCGTGGCAGGGGTTTGGGACTGGATGATCTTTAAGGTCCCTTCCAACCCAAACCATTCTGTGACTCCATGAAGAGTTATTTCTGCCTGGCTTATTCATCAGAGGCAAAAAGGATGATTTTCATAGGGGTCATTTCACCTCCTCAAGAAGATTTAACTCACCCCAAATGGCAATCAGACACCAGACTTTAATGTGCATTTGGAAACCAGGGTGACTAACCTATAAATTAGGAGAAAGTACCAACATGCATGAAGATTTTAAGAGGCCTGGGAGTATTTATTCATCTATGATACCTCTTAAATTGCAAGGTCCTCAGAATGAAACCATCTGCAGCAGGGGAGGTTTCAGTGCACTTTAATTTTCTCTAAAAGCACAGCAGTCAATAGCAAAATTGCACTGTCAGGGAATTTTGCTGGAAAATCCTTCCAGGAGATAAAAGGATTGTAGAGAATCTAGGCAAAAAAAAAACCCAACCCAACAACCTAATGGAAGATCTGGGGAGGGGGAAGGACCTTACTTCTGTGACCCGATTTGGGGAGGGAGAGTCATCCAAAGGAAATGTTCACTAATGAAAATGCATTGTTTTGAGGATTCAGGCTGTGCTAGGATTAACTCTGGTGGTGTCAGGAGTTTCTATTCATCCAGGAAATGAAGAAACAGGGCAGTCTGACACAGGCTAAGGCTTAAATTAAAGGTGGTTCTTTAGCTGCTCTGCAAAATAGGTGCTTTGCTCTCTTTTATTAAATAAAAAGGAGGAAAAAAGAAACACAAAAAAAAGTTGGGGGGAAAGAAACAATAAAAAAGGATCAAAAAAAAGGGAAAAAAGAAAAAAAGGAAAAAGAAAAGAGAGGGGGGGGAAAGGAAAATAAAAAGGTAGCAGCAATGCAGAGAATCAGAGAACTGTTTGGGTTGGAAAAGACCTCTAAGGTCATGCATTCCATCCTTCAACCCAACACTGCCATGCCCACTAAATCCTGACCCTAAGAGAATCACAAAATCATAGAATTGGATTTGGGTGGAAAAGATCTCTAAGGGTCACCCAGTCCAACCATCAACCCAACCCCACCATGGCCACTAAACCCTGTCCCAAAGTGCTATGGCCACATGGTTCTGAAACACCTCCAGGAATGGAGGATTCAGCCACCTCTCTGGCAGCCTGTGCCAGTCCCTGACCACACTCACAGCAAAGAAACATTTCCTCCTCTCCAGCCTAACCCTCCCCTGGTGCAATTTCAGGCCATTTGTTCTCATTCTCTCACCTGATCCTAGGCAGCAGAGCCCAAGCCCAGCTCCCTGCAGCCTTCCCTCAGGGAACTGCAGAGCAGTGAGCTCTGCCCTCAGCCTCCTCTGCTCCACACTGCACACCCCCAGCTCCCTCAGCTGCTGCTCCCCAGCCCTATTCTCCAGACCCTTCCCCAGCTTTGTTGCCTTTCTCTGGACCTGCTTCAGCCCCTGAGTGTCCTTCTTGGAGTGAGTGCCTCAAAACTGAACCTAGTACTCAAGCTGTGGCCTCAGCAGTGCTGAGTCCAGGGGGAAAATCTGTGCCCTGCTCCTGCTGGCCACACCACTGCTGATCCAGGGCAGGATGCTGGACTGCTGTAATGGTTGGCAGACCCTGACTTTGTAAAGATGTCTCCTTTCTGGTGTCAAATGCAGCTCCCATCTCTGGAGATATTCAAAGTCAGGCTCAACAGTGCTCTGAGCAGCCTGATCTAGTAGAGGATGTCCCTGCTGACTGCAGAGGGTTTGGACTGGGTGCCCTTTGCAGCCCCTTCTAGCCAGCCCATTCTATGAGTCTGTGACTCTGTGGAGGATCTGGACCTTTTATTGCTCTGTTGTTTCCTTCTCTTTATCAGCTTTAGACTTACCCAGAGGCTATTCCAGGCTAATTTTTAATCCTCTCTTTTGTGGCAGAGCAGTGCAGCAGTTAATCATATCGTGGCCTTAATTAGAAACCTGTGTTTAATTGAGGGACTTTTTATTCCTGTTAACAGCAGTGAGAGGGTAGCAGAAGGCAGTATTTTAATATTAGTCTTTCTGTAAAGGTAACTGCTGAGTTGCAGAGAGAGCCTCTTGAATTTGGGGAGAAGTGAAAATGAAGCTCAGAAAAAGCCTTGAAGCCATGCCAGAAGCTGAGTGGCTTTGTGACAGTCCTGGTGGTTTTTTCTTGTGTGTGCCTGCTGGCTTGAGAAGAGGGAAGAGGAGCAGGGCAGAGTTGGGTGATTTGGATACTTTAGGTTTTATCACAGCAGGAGCTTCTATCAAAGCAGAATCCTAGAATGGTTTGTGGTGGAAAGGATCATAGGCAGGAACATCTCCCACTAGAATGGGTTGCTCAAGGCCTCATCCAGCCTGGTCCTGAGCACCTCCAGGGAGGTTGTGGAGCACAGAAGCACAGAATGGGATTGAAGACCACATTGGGTGATTCTGTGCTCCACCACCTCCCTGGGCAACCTGTGCCAGTGTCTCCCCACCCACACTACAAAGAATTTCTTCCTAATCTCCAGTCTAACTCTGCCCTCCTCAAGCTTCCATCCATCCCTCCTTGTCCTATCACTCCAAGCCCTTGTCAGAAGTCCCTTCTCAGCTTTCTTGGCCCCTTTAAATACTGGAAGGCTGTTACAGGGTCTCCCAGGAGCCTTCTCTTCTCCAGGCTGAACAGCCCCAACTCTCATTCTATCCCCATAGGGGAGGTTCTCCAGGCCTCTCTCATGGCCTCTTTTGGACCCTCTCCGGCAGTTCCATCTTCTTCTTATGCTGGAAGCACCACAGCTGGAGGCAGTGCTGCAGGTGAGGTCTGAGCAGAGCAGAGAGGCAGAATCCCCTCCCTGTGCTGCTGCTCTCCCTGCTCTAGCTGCAACTAACACACATCTGGCTCTGGGTTGCCAGTGAGCAGTGCTGGCTCATGGTAAATCCCAGCTGAAAGGCTTCCATGGCTAAGACCCAAAACCCTAAAGGGACTAAAATGCTGCCATTACCTTTGCAGGCAGTGCCCCATTCTGCTGTCCCTGCAGAAGTCTGCCCTAGTTCATGGTTTTCTTGCTTTCCCTCTGAATTCTGCTCTCAGAGTAGGTAAAATGTTTTCTTTGGGAGCGAGATTGAGCTTGCTCTTAGGAAACTGAGAAAATCAATTTGTGTTAAGAAGGATCTACAAGGTAATTACTGTGCCTGGAGCAACTCAGGATATACAGTAAATGTGAGCTTAAAAGTACATTGTGCACCTCTACCATTGTTTGGGGGGAGAATGATAAAAGGAAAGGAAACAAAGAAAGGGTTCTTGGCATTTTGACATTAATAGTAGCTAGTGAAGTCTCTGATCCCAGCTACCTGTTAGCCTAGGCACAAGTTACCTTCTAAAACAGATGCAGTTTGAGGGCTTGTCCTGAAGAGCTGAGAGGAAAGGTACTTCTTTGTGTCTGAGGACAAATCCAAGGTGGTTTTGTTCTGGGGCCGTTTAACCATGACTGCTGTCAGGGTGCTGCTGTGGCAGTCACGTCAAGCTATGCTGCCTGGGGTGCTGAATAAAATATCAAAGTGGTACATTTTCTCCTCTAATTGAAAGCGAGGTAGGGTTAGTGGTGAGACTTGAGGATTTTCAAGGTCTTTTCCTACCTAAATGATTCTATGAATCTGTGTTCAGAATGGGTTGGAAAGGACCTCCAAAAGTCATCTGGTCCAATCCCCCTGCGGTCAGCAGGGACATCCTCAACTAGATCAGGTTGCTCAAAGCCTTGCTGAGCCTGACCTTGAATGTCTTCAGGGCTGAGGCCTCAGCTATCTCCCTGGGCAGCCTGTTGCAGTGTTCCACCACCTAAACTCTCAAAAATTAGGCATTTTCTTGTCCCTCTCTCAACCTACCTTGTAAGTGTCAACTCATAAGCTGTTGAACCACTGAATGGAGAACACAGATGGGACTAATTTACTATGAAACAGGTCAGTAAGAGGAGAAGGAAGATGAATGAAGTGCTCCCTTCAGCAGGGGAGAGAGAAGCTACACCAGTTGTTGTTATATCACAAGGAGGACTCACAGTGTGTGTGGCAGGAGGAAATGAGCTTATGCCAAAAGGCCCCACTTAGGCTATTTGCTCTGCTGGGTCTCTGCTGCTATAAATTTCCTTTGCAGCCACAGCCACAGAAAGTATTTGTTTGTGAGCTATGAACTCTGTGTTTGCAGGACCCTTTGTCTTTCTGCCAGAGCTCAAGGCAAGATGCTGCTGCACAGGGAGATGGGGTAGGAAAAGGTCTAGTGAAGGGGCGGTGGGGAAGTTTGGGAGTAATTGCTGTTGAGAGCGAAAAGACATTGCACAGGCATGAGGGTGATGGTGAGCCTCAGCTGTTTGTTGTTGATTTACCAAGGAGAAAAGGGGGTGTGTGTGTGGGGGGGAATGGCTTTGGGAAGCAAGGGAAAAAAAGCCATAATTCCTCAGAAGTCATTCAGAAGGTACCTTTGAGTTCAAAATGTAGACAGCGTGCCCTCTAACAGGAGACTTGATAAGAAGGGATGTTAAGGAGGGATGTTGTTCCCTGTCTACAGACTCGTGAAAAGGTTTAGGTTGTGCTGGGAGGCTTGAATTCTGTTATCAAAGCTCTCCAGATCTCATACATTTTTATCAGCCCTGATGTCCTTTGCAGGCACAGGTGATGCAGCTGCTTGGATTTGGCGGCAGGAGAGGAGAGGGTGAAGCTTCAATGGAAAACAGAACTAGTTGAGAAGGTAGTTTGAGAGCTGATAGTGCTGTTGAAAGGTGAGCAAGGTTGGGAATCACAGAGTCACAGAACGGGAGGCATTGGAAGTGACCTCCAGAGCCCATCTAGTCCAGCACCCCTGCCACCTAGGGCATGTCACACAGCATCATATCATAGAATCATAGAATCAGGCAGGTTGGGAGAGGGCTCCAAGATCATCCAGCACAACCTAGCACCCAGCCCTGCCCAACCAACCAGACCATGGCACTAAGTGCCCCAGACAGGCTT
>WAAF01012966.1:178958-242022 GCA_013400475.1 Tricholaema leucomelas
GAACCTCCCTTGTCCTGCTGCCCACACTGCTCCTGAGCCAGCCCAGGATGCCATTGGCTCTGCTGCCCACCTGGGCACTGCTGCCTCCTCTTCAGCTCCTCTCTCCCAGCACCCCCAGCTCCCTCTCTGCCTGGCTGCTCTCAGCCACTCTGTCCCCAGCCTGTAGTGCTGCTTGGGGTTGTTGTGGCCAAAGTGCAGAACCCTGCACTTGGCCTTGTTCAGTCTCATTCCATTGGCCTCTGCCCACCCATCCAGCCTGGCCAGGTCCCTCTGCAGGGCTCTGCTACCCTTCAAAATATTGACACCTCTTGAACTGAGGAGCCCAAAACTGAACAGAGTATGCAGGTGTGGGCTCACCAGGGCAGACTTATTAAAAATTCTCATTTTAGTTTGCTTTGTTTTAGATGAACTGAATCTGCCCAGAATAGAATGAAAACCCAGACAAGGGTGGCACATGGTAAGGGTTGCTTATGGCCAGCAGGAGCAGGGAAGTGACCATGCCCCTGTACCCAGCACTGCTGAGTCTATGCCATGAGTACTGGGTTCACTTTAAGTCTCCCCACTTCAAGAAGGGCATTGATTGCAGAGCTGGAGCAGGTCCAGAAAAGGGCAGCCAAGCTGGGGAAGAGTCTGGAGAGCAGGGCTGGGGAGGAGCAGCCGAGGGAGCTGGGGGTGTGCAGCATGGAGGAGAGGAGACTGAGGGCAGAGCTCATTGTTCTCTACAGCTTCCTGAAAGGAGGCTGCAGTGAGCTGGACTTGGGCTCTGCTGCCTAGGATCAAGTGATAGAAGGAGAGGAAATGGCCTGAAATTGTGCCTGGGAAGGCATAGGTTGGAGAGGAGGGAAAATGTCTTTGCTGCAGGAGTGGTCAGGGATTGGAACAGGCTGCCCAGGGAGGTGGTGGAGGCCCCATCCCTGGAGGTGTTCAACAAGTATATGGAAATGGAACTTTGGAACAGGGTTTAGTGGCCATGGTGGTGTCGAGTGGAAGGTTGGACTGGGTGATCTTAGAGGGTGTCTCCCCCAGAAGAGTTCTATGGTTCTGTGCTTCTGTAAGAAATGAGAGGTTTCAGAGTGACCTTTCACTGAAAGTGAGATGTAAGCCTTTATTCTTTAGTGCTTCAGCTAACTGCTGCTGGAGGGAAGATGTGAGTAGTGGGAGCTCCTGCCATTTCCACACTCTAGCAGAGAGGCAGAGCATGGGAGTAAAGGGACTAAAGGGGCAGAATATGGGACTAGAGGGACTAAAGGGACATTTCTGTCTGTTGCCAAGCTGAGCCTGCTCTCTGCTGCTTGGTGCCCAGGCAATGCGGAGCTGCCGGGTGTGCTGTGACCCTTGGCAGCTGATGTCTCACATCACTTTCAAAGTCATGGTTGTGATTGCCTGCTTCTCCCTTGGCCTCTGCAGCTTCTGAGAGCTGCTTTACAGCTACAGAGCATGGCACTGCCCATTCACAACAGCAGATGGACAGAAAACATTGCCTGCCACCTTATCCTCCTCCTCTGTCAGTGCTGCAGAGATGAGCAGCATGAATATGTCAGAGGCAACGCCGGCTGCAGGCTGCTATGGCCACGCGGTCCTCTTTAGGCTCCTTTGCATCTCAGTCCCGTTCCTTGCTCTGGTTTCACAGCCCTGCTGTGACAGAGGTGATGCTGTGAGGCTACAGAGAGAGTGACAGAGGTGATGCTGTGAGGCTGCAGAGAGAGCATTTGCTCCTGCTGCTGGATTTATCCCTCTGAAATGTTCTCAGTAGGATGAAGTAGAATATAGAAACACAGAATGGTTTGGGTTGGAAGAGACCTCCCAACCCTTCTGCAGTCACGGAGATATCCTTCACTAGATCGGGTTGCTCAGAGCCTTGTTGAGCCTCACCTTGAGTATCTCCCAAGATGGGGCCTCAACCACCTCCCTGGGCAACCTGTTCCCGAATTCCACCACCCTCAATGTGCTGAACTTGTTCCTGACATCCAAACTCATTTCACTGCCCTCATCCTGTCCCTGCAGGCCTTTGCAAACAGTCATTCTGCAGCCTGCTTGTAGCCTCCTTCAGGTACTGAAAGGTTGCTGTTAGGTCACTCCCGAGCCTTCTCTTCTCCAGGCTGCACAACCCCAGCTCCCTCAGCCTGTCCTTGTAGGAGCACATTAAGGGATCAGAGAATCATGGAACAGCTCAGGTTGGAAGGGACCTCAGAGCTCATCTGCTCCAACCTCACCACCATGGGCAGGGACACCTCTCAACTGGACTCCGTTGCTCAAGGCTTCATCCAAGCTGGCCTTGGGCACCTCAAGGGAGGAGGCAGCCACAGCCTGCCTGGGCAGCCTCTGCGAGACTCTCACCACTCTCATGCTGAAGAAGTGCTTCTGCAGCTCCAGTCTAACTCTGCTCTGCCTCAGCTCCAAACCTTTGCCTCTCAGCCTGTCTCTAGACACTCTGATGAGGAGTCTCAGTGATGTGGTGGGGCCGTGGTAGTCTGCAGGCAGCAGGGGAGTTGCAGGGGTGCCAGGCAGCATGTTTGTCACTCGCAACAGGAGGCTGCATCTTCTCTTCATGCACCATCCTCGGGGAGAACAGACATTAAGATAAGGGCTCTGTCTGCTTGGCAGCTGCAGCTCAGTGACAGACTGGGACAGAAACCTGCTCCTTCAGGAAGCAGAAACCCCTTTTGCAGCCTCACCCTGCTTGCCTTGGCTCAGGGACTCTACAAGTCCCAATGCTTTGCCATTAGCTGAGCTCTCCTCCTCCTCTTTAGTGCCCTGATAACAAACACCTATGAAATGGTTACGTTGGAATCGATTTAATGTTAGAAAATGAGGTTTTTTAAGTGATTAGCTGCTAGACAAGTGCATGATTAAGTGGCACTTCAAACACATTCCAGTTTCCACATCACAGCTGATATTTAAACATCACATTTGTACTGGAGGCTGATTTATTATTTAATTTTTTTTCCTTTCTCCCCCCCTTCCCCTTCAATTTAAAAGCTTCCATTATCTTCAACAGCTCAGGAATTTACAAAGCCTTTCCTCCTAAGGGGCATCAGTGTCATGCTGCACTTAGGAATGAATCCTGCCTCCAACAGGTTGCTGGGGCTAATTTGGTACATTTGCTAACCAATGTAAGAGGACCTCCTCAACTAATCATTCCAATGATTGCTTGGTTATGCAGTCATTGAGAATCTGGGCTCTCCAGGGGTGTTCTAATTTTGCTTATGACAGATTTTCATGTTTCTGTTTAAATTTCTTTTGATGCCATTTGTTTGTTCTTAGCATTTTGTGCCTGTTTACTTTTCTGGTTTCTAATTATTTCCCTCTTTCTCTCTCTCTCTCTATATATATGTATTTTTTCCTAGTGTGGCCTACATATGTTTCTTTTCCTTACTTTAATCTTTCTACAGTTTGATGAGCTGCAACATCTAGCATTACATAAAAGTTATATTATTAACATATGATAAAAGCTTATGTGATGAAAGAATATCAAAGATTAAGCCTTGATCTTCCTGATTAAAAATAACTTGGGTTCTATGGATGATGAGATCTTCTACACATGCAAATTATAGGCTGAGGTAAAATAATATCCTGTCAAACCTCTTTTCTATTATTCATCTTAATCAAGGTTTTCTGACCTCTGAATTCTAATGCTGTGTGGCTCATGGAGAGGAGCTGAACATAGCACATCCTGGGCTGCAGCAAAACCAGCGTGGCCAGCAGATGGGGAGAGGGGATCCTGCCCCTCTGCTCTGCTCTGCTGGGACCTCACCTGCAGGGCTGCATCCAGCTCTACAGCCCTCACCACAGGAAGAACACGGACCTGATGGAGCAGCTCCAGAAGAGGCCGTGAAAATCATCAGGGCATTGGAGCAGCTCTGCTATGAGAACAGGCTGAGGGAGCTGGGGGTGTTCAACCTGGAGAGGAGAAGGCTCCATGATTCTGTGATTCCTTAATGTCCATTTACATGGACAGGCTGAGGGAGCTGGGGGTGTTCAGCCTGGAGAAGAGAAGGCTTCAGGGACACCTAATAGCCACCTGCTAGTGGCTGAATGGGGCTACAAGCAGGCTGCAGAGGGACTGTTTGCAAAGGGCTGCAGGGTCAGAATGAAGGCAGTGGTTTGAAATGAGAACAGAGCAGATTGAGATTGGATATGAGGAACAAGTTCTGCACCAGGAGGCTGCTGGAACACTGCAGCAGGTTGCCCAGGAAGGTAGCTGAGGCTCCATCCCTTGAGAATATTCAAGGTGAGGCTGGACATGGCTGTGGGCAACCTGCTCTAGTGGAGGATGTCCCTGCTGAGTGCAGAGGGTTGGACTGGATGAGTTTTGGAGGTCCCTTCCAATTCTTTCTGTGATTCTGTATTAAACTTCTAACAGTGAGTAGTATTTTATGCAAGTCATGGTGCTGATGTCTGAGGATGCCTGAAGCACATCCTGAGCAAACCTGAGAAGTGCAGGTTTGCAGAAGTTAACAATATCATGGATTCATAACAAACCAATTACTGAAGAGCACTGAGCCTAACCTCTTGGAAACAGGGTAAATTAACCCAAAAAATAAATGAACTGGCTGAGCTTCTGCTTCTGCAGTGCCTAGCAGCACTTGATCCTCTGCAAGGAGCACTAAGGTTAGATTTACCAGTGCCTCCTTCTTGCCCAAGCTGGTCATGCTGCTGGGTTGTTTGACACATTTCACTGAATCATGGATTCATAGGATGCACTGGGTTGGAAGGAACCTTTAAAGGTCATCTAGTCCAGCCCCCCTGCAGTCAGCAGGGACATCTTTAACTAGATCTGCTTGCTGAGAGCTCTGCAAAGGCCTGCAGGGAGAGGATGAGGGCAGTGGTTTGAAATGAGAGCAGAGCAGATTGAAATTGGATGTGAGGAACAAGTTCTGCACAGGATGTTGCCCAGGGAAGTAGTTGAGGCCCCATCCCTGGAAATACTCAGGCTGAGGCTGGACAGGGCCGTGGGCAGCCAGATCTAGCAGAGGATGTCCCTGCTGCCTGAGGGGAGTTGGAGTAGCTGACCTTTGGAGGTCCCTTCCAGCCCAAGCCATCTTTTGATTTTATACCATACCAACGCAGAGAATCAGAAGAGATTGGAACAGTTCTTTGTTCAGAAAGGAGCTGCTGTAGTGGCTGCTGTGCCCAAACCCATGGCTCTGCTCATACCTTTATGCCTTATTATCTGTAAGTCCTCTCGGGGTGTTTAAGAACAATGAAGTGCAGTGAACTGTGCTTGTGGTAGGGTTTATTAACTTTCCAAACCCAAATACATCAACTGAACACAGAACAAAACTGAGTTTTATTTTTTTGTTCTTGGCACATCTAATTAGTGCTGCTCTGCTTTTGACTTTTTGCTTTATGCTCCATGAAGGAGACAATCTGGAGCCTTTAATAACTTTTACTTACTTCTTAAATTATTTAGTTTCAAGTCTAGCAGAGTTATTGATGAGAGTATCAAAGGATTTTAATTGACTCCATTTCAGCACTGTAACCAAAGACAAAAGTACTGCTCAGTGATTTAAAATGAGAGATTCTTTGAGAAGTGAAAATCCTGCTCCTGCTCCCACTCTGTAGAATTATGTCAGAATGATGAAAAATGCTATTTGTTGTCCATTATGACTCTATTGTCCTTCAAATGCCTCAAGTTTCAAACACAAAGCTTCACAGATTGCATCGGGTTGGAAGGGACCCTCAGAGGTCATCTTGTCCAACCCCCCTGCAGGCAGCAGGGACACCTCCAGCTAGAGCAGGCTGCACAGGGCCACATCGAGTCTGACCTTGAATGTCTGCAGGGATGTGGCCTCAAGCACAGCCCTGGGCAGTCTGTTGCAGTCTCTCCCCACTCTCATTGTGCAGAGCTTCCTCCTGCTGTCCAATGTAAGTCTGCCCTGCTCCAGTTCCAAACCATTGCCCTCAGCCTATCCCCACAGGCCCTCCTGAACTGCAGCTCCCCTGTAGATACTGAACTGCAGCTCTAAGGTCTCCCTGGAGCCTTCTCTGCTCCAGGCTGAACACTCCCAGCTCCCTCAGCCTGTGCCCATAGCAGAGGTGCTCCAAGCCCCTGATGATTTTAATGGTCCTCCTTTGGACCTGCGCCATCAGGTCCATGTCCTTCTTGTGCTGAGGGCTCCACATCTGCACGCAGCCCAGCAGGTGAGGTCTCCCCAGAGCAGAGCAGAGGGGCAGGATTTCCTCTCTCCATCTCTGCCCTGGCTGCTGTAGATGCAGCCCAGGCTGCCCTTGGCATTCTGGGCTGCCAGTGCCCATTGCTGGCTCCTGACCAGCTTCTCCCCTACCAGCACCCCTAAGTCCTTCTCTGCAGGGCTTCTCTCACTCTCAGCATCCCCCAGCCTGGACTGATATTGAGGGTTCCCTGACTTAGGTGCAGGACCTTGCACTTTGCCTTATTGGACCTCAGGAGGTTCTCCTCAGCACCTCTGCAGCCTGCCCAGGTCCCTCTGGATGTCGCCCACCCCATCCTTCAGCCTTATCATCTGCACCACTCAGCTTGGTACCATCTGCAGAGACAAGTGCCAAGATCTCAGAGGGACAGACAGAAATCCCCATGCAGTTACATAACACATTTCTGTCACTTTATTTCACAGACTGAGGCTGAATTGATGACCTTTTCTAACAGTGGGAGTAGATATTGTGTAATTTGTGCTGAGGCTGGGATGCTCCACTGAAAAACAATTTCACCTTGCAAGCTTGGGCACAGGATTTCAAACCTGTTGTTTTATAGGCATTAAGTATTACCTCTCTTTGCAGCTGGAGCTGAAGTGGGGTTTTTGATCTCTTTTGGATATACACCCAAGTGAAGGTTCCAGGCTGGGAAAAATAAGAGGAAAATCTGTGTCAGTGTCTGTTCTCCTTAACAGAGACCATTTGAGGGCCTGCTCGGATCAGAGAATCAGAGAATAGTTTCTGTTAGAAAAGACATCTGAGATCATCAGGTCCAACTGTCAACCCTGTACTGCCGTGGCCACTAAACCATGTCCCCACGTGCCATGGCCACACATTTCTTGCACACCTCCAGGCATGGGGACTCCACCACCTCCCTCGGCAGCCTCTGCCAATCCCTGACCAGTCTAGCAGCAAAGAAATTTTCTTCAATATCCAACCCAAGCCTCCCCTGATGCAATTTCAGATCATTTCCTTTCATCCTATAACCTGATGCTAGGGAGAAGAGCCCAACCCCCACCTGACTTCCAACCTCCTTTCAGGGACCTGTAGAGATCAATGAGTTTCCCCCTCAGCCTCCTCTTCTCCAACTTCACCAGCCCTAGGTCCCTCAGCTGTTCCTCACCAGCCCTGTTCTCCAGACCCCTCATCAGCTTTGTTGCCCTTCTCTGGACAGGCTCCAACACTTCTTGTAGTGGGTCACACAATCAAAGACTGTCAGGGGTTGGAAGGGACCTCCAGAGTTCATCCACTCCAACCCCCCTACCAAGGCAGGATCACCCAGGGCAGGGCACACAGGAACACATCCAGGTGTGTCCTGAAAGGCTCCAGAGAAGGACACTCCACAGCCTCTCTGGGCAGCCTGCTCCAGGACTCTGTCACCCTTACAGCAAATAAGCTTTTCCTCATGTTGAGGTGGAGCCTCCTGTGCACCAGCTTGTACCTGTTGTTTTTTATCCTATCACTGGGCAGCACCAAACAGAGTCTGGCACCTTCATCCTGACACCCACCCCTCAGCTATTGATAGACATTGCTCAGATCCCCTCCTCTCCAGACCAAACAGCCCCAGGGCTCTCAGCCTTTTTTCATAGCAGAGATGTTCAAGTCCTTGAATTATCCTCAGATTCCCCCAGACTGACCCCAGCACTCAAGGTGTGGCCTGGCAGAGTAAAGGGACACAATCTCTTCCCTAGTCCTGCTGGTCAACTGTTGCTGATCCAGGCCAGGATGCCCTTTGCCTTCTTGGCCTGCTGAGCACACTGCTGACTCCTCTTCAAGCAGACAAGGAGCAGGCAGGCTTCAGAGAAGAGGATGAAACACCACAGACATTGTACAAGGTCTCTGAAGCCTGTGTGAGTGGTAGAGCCAGAACTGCAGCTGCAGCGTGCAGCAGGCACTTCGTCTGTCCTGCTCCAGTGCTGTGTGCCAGTCTGAGGTGGCAGTGCAGTAAATGTCTGCAAGAAGTGTCACAGCTCAGAGGTGACAAGTCACCTCATTTACAACTGTTGGCAGCACAGGCAAGGAGAATTCTAGGGAGAACCTTAGGGGTTCTTCTCCAGGGTTTTTTAGGTCCATTGGATTTTCCCCTAAAAATCAGCTCCAAATTCCATATTCATTATAGCTTAGCTCTTCCCAGTGGGCACTTGGAGAGTGAGTGGGTAAAGTCTCCCTCAGCATCTTCATTGTTAATGAGAACAGAGCACTTTACACCGTGCATCACAAATCACTTCTCACTCTGTTAGAGAACAACCTCAAACTGAGCCATTCTCACAGAATACCTCTTTCTTTTGGACTAGGAGCTGAAGCTCTGCAGATCACTGAGCAGCTCTTGGCCATGACCTGTGTACAAACTGTAGGTCAGGAAGGTATTCACAGAGCTCTGGACAACCTGATCTAGTGGAGGATGTCCCTGCTGACTACAGGGGAGATTGAACCTGAATGAGCTTTGGAAGTCCCTTCCAACTCAGCCTATTCCAGGATTCCAGGGGCTTCTGGATAAGATATGGATGGTGGTTGAGTGCTTATTACCACTGCTGTGAGCTCATGGTTTAATTGCACAATCAGGCCCACCCTTTGGTTAGTGTAAATTGGCACAGCTGGCTTGAGGTAGTAGAGCAAATTTGTGCCAGCTGAAACATCTGGCTTGAAAGCACTTGGTGGCAGAAAGAGGAGAGTCCTTACTGCACTTACAGTCATAGAGTCATTTTGGTGGGAAAAGACCTTTAAGGTCATCAGATCCTACTGTGATCTAACTCTGCCAAAGCTGGGGTAAACCACATCCCTCAGCACCACATCTCTGCCTATTTGAAGCACCTCCAGGGATGGGGATTCAACCACCTCCCTGGGCAGCCTGTGCCAGGCTTGGAGAGCCTTTTCAGTCACGAAGTTTCCCTTGCAGCTGCTTGAGGGCTGGCTGGACTCCAGATACACAACATGAGTAGCATTTGACTAATGCAGTTTGAGCAGCCATCATCTAGCACTTCAGATGTGTTTGTGGTGTGCTGGGAGGGTTGAAATCCTCCTGAGTGCAAGACAAATTTAAGTGTGACCAGACCAAATATTATCTTCAGCCCAGTGATAGTTAAAGACCAGGGCTGGGCTGATGTTGGACTGCTAGGTGCGAGGGAGCAGCTGATGCTGAACCATCTACAGTACTACAGCATTACAGAGTAGAACCAGACAACCATGGAATCCTGGAGCCATGGAATTGTAGAGTCACAGAATCACAGATTCATAGAATCATGGAATTGTAGAATCGTGGGATCAAAGAGTCATGGAATCATGGAATCATAGAGTCAGAGAACCATGGAATCTTAGAGTCAGAGATCCATGGAATCTTAGAGTCAGAGATCCATGGAATCTTAGAGTCAGAGATCCATGGAATCTTAGAATCAGAGTCATGGAGTCATAGAGTCATAGAGTCATTGAATCATAGAGTCATAGAATCATTGAATCATAGAGTCAGAGAACCATGGAATCTTAGAACCAGAGTCATGGAGTGATAGAATGATGGAATCATAGAGGCAGAGATCCATGGAATCTTAGAACCAGACTCATGGAGTCATAGAGTCATAGAATGCTGGAATCATAGAGTCAGAGAATCATGAATCTTAGAATCATAGGATCATGGAATCACAGAGTGAGAGAATCATGGAATCTTGGAATCACAGAGTCATGGAATCATGGAGTCAGAGAACCATCTTGACTGCAACCCAGATTAAAAGATGAAGTCATTTTCCTGCTATTCACAGTAAATATCTTTTTCAGGCAAGTGATTTTAAAGCTCAGGGTTTGAATGAACTGCAATGGGTTTGTGCCATTGTGGAGCCAAAGTCGGGCTGAGGCCCAGCTGCCTCAGTACTGTAGCACCTAACTCATCCCCTGCTGCTACCTCAGGCTGCCAGTACAACACAAAGGCTTCCTCTACAATGAGGATTGCAGTTTGAAGCCTCCAAAAGTGATTTTGAAAGAGCAGTGTGCTGAGCAGGGAGCCTCTGAGTTAGCCAGCAGGAAATGCTGAGCAGGGAAGTACATCACCAGTTCCCTCTCTCTGGGATTTGCTCACCTGACTCAGCACCGCTGGGAAGCACAGGCACCCTCCTGGGATGTCAGTCCTGAGTCATTTCCTGGCCTCTGAGTTCCTTCAGTCCATTTGTCTGAAGGAAGTAAATGAATAAATACATAAAGAGATGAATAAATGCAAGACTAAGGGAATCAATGCATGAATAAACACAGAAACAAATCAGTGAATATATAAATAGGTAAATGAGTCAATATATAAAAGGATTTACTGCTTGCTTGCTTTCTGGGAGCCACCCTCTTGCCTTCCCATCTCTCTTCAGGAGCTAATGTTCAGTACAAGGGTGGTTGCCCAGGGAGGCTGTGGATGCCTCCTCCCCAGAGGTGTTCAAGCCCAGCTTGAATGCCTTGAGCAATCTGGGCTGATGAGAGGTGTCCCTGCCCGTGGCTGGGAGGTTGGAACTGGATGAGCTTTAAGGCCCCTTCCAACCCAGCCCTTTGTGTGACTGTGATTTCCACCAGGCAGCAGGTGTCCCTTGATTGGGGCTGAAGTGCATGTTCAGTAGCTCTCCTGAGGGGACTGCTGCCTTGCACATGAAATAAAACTCTGCTGCCCAAGAGAAAACTGTTGGGGGGAATCCGTAGGGCTTTGAAATCATAGAATCAGGTCATGGAATCAGAGTAGCTGCTGTCTCAGAAGACCTTGCAGTCATCTGCATCAGTGTGCCCTGGTAGTCAAGAGGGCCAATGGGACCCTGGGGGGCATTAAGAACAGTGTATCCAGCAGATCAAGGGAGGTTCTCCTCCCCCTCTGTTCTGCCCTGGGGAGATCTCTTCTTGAGTGCTGCCTTCAGTTTTGGGCTCCCCAGCTGAAGAGGGACAGGGATCTGCTGGAGAGGGTCCAGCAGAGGGCTACGAGGATGATGAGGGGACTGGAGCACTGCCTGGTGAGGAGAGGCTGAGGGACCTGGGGCTGCTTAGTCTGGAGAAGAGAAGACCAAGAGGAAATTTAATCTCTGAGGGTCGTGAGTCAGGAGAGGGGGGACAGGCTCTGCTCACTGCTCCTTGGGATAGGACAAGGAGCAATGGATGGAAGCTGCAGCACAGGAGGTTCCAGCTCAACACAAGGGGCAACTTCTTGACTGTAAGGGTCCCAGAGCCCTGGCACAGGCTGCCCAGAGAGATTGTGGAGTCTCCTTCTCTGGAGCCTTTCCAGGCCTGTCTGGATGTGTTGCTGTGTGCCCTGAGCTAGACTGTATGGTCCTGCTCTGGCAGGGGGCTTGGTCTAGATGATCTCTTTGGGTCCTTTCCAACCCCTGTCATCCTGTGAGCCTGGGATCCTGTGAACTGCATTAGGTCTGTTGTCAGAGTAGTCTGTTGGATAAACAGCAGAATCACAGAAACTTAGAATTGTTTGGGTTGGAAAAAAACCTCTAAGGTTGTCCAGTCCAACCATCAAGCCATGGCCACAGGTTTTTTTGAACACCTCCAGGGATGGGGACTCCACCAGCCTCCCTGGGCAGCCTGTGCCAGTGCCTGACCACTCCTGCCAGAAGGATCCATGATTTCCTTCTCGTTATGTCCAAAGCCATCAGAAAAGCCAAGCTACAACCAGACTGCGTTTGCCATCTTGTTTTTACTCCACTTGTGTTTTTACTGTTGGTCAAAGTGTTGCTTTGGAGGCAGAGGATTTATGACAAGTCACCAATGACAAGGGAAGATATTTTCAGCCATTTAGGAGTGAGCAGACCAAACAAAATGATTACCATTTTCTGAGTCATTACTCTCTCACTTATCAAATGGTGCAGAATGCACTAATGCAGGCATCTTGAGGCTCCTTAGCCAGGCAAAATTCCAGGAAATTCAGGGCAAGGTTTTCTGTGTAAAAAGTGAGCAGATTGTTTTTTTAGGAGAGGAACCAAAATACAAAACCATTTGGTGGACCTGGAACTTATTGAACAAAACTTCTCCTTCCTTTTCCTCTTCTTTGCTTTGCCTTTTCTTTCCTTTGCCTTTTCCTTTCTCGTTCTTTACTTTTTCTTTCCCTTCCCTTTCCTTTTTCCTTCTCCTTCCCTTCCCAGCCTTTGTGCAGTGATGGCCCCAAAACTGACACCACACAACAGTACACCAAGGGTGGCTACCAGCAGGATGGAGACTCCCTTCTCATGAGGACTCCCATGGAAAAGACCATGAGTGATGAGGGCAAGTGACTGCTGGGGAGGTTCCCATTGGACTGGAAAAGAGAATGTTTCCCCAAGAATCGCCTCCCAAGGAAGCAGTGGAGTCCTCTCCACTGGGCAGTTTGAAGGCTCAGCTTGCCAGGGTGCTGGGGCAGCTCAGTGCAACTCCACTATCACCTAGGAAGGTTGAAGCAGGGGAGCCTTGAGGTACCTTCCAGCCTGGCAGTCTGTGATGCTGTGTAGTAACTGGACACAGCACTCAAGGTGTGGCTTCACCAGTGCTGAGTTCAGGGCCACAGTCACTTCCCTGCAGGGCAGACAGTGAAGGTTACTGTCTAGAGCAGAGGCATCAGTTCTGGGTCAGTTGGACAGAAGAAGCAGCAGTTACTGACCACAACTGATTGGAAATTCAGTAGCTGAATGGATTCTGCAGGAAGGCTGCAGGGAGACTTTTCCTGAGGGTGTCCAGAGACAGGCCAGAGGGGAATGGTTTGGGACTGAGGCAGAGCAGGGTTAGAGTGGAGCTGAGGAAGTTGTTGAATGTGAGAGTGGTGAGGGTCTGGCACAGGCTGCCCAGGGAGGCTGTGTTTGCCTCCTGCCTGGGCATATTCAAGGCCAGGTTGGATGAGACCTTGAGCAGCTGAGTCGTGTCCCCAAGCATGGTGGGGAGGTTGGAGGAGATGAGCTCTGAGGTCCCTTCCAACCTGAGCCACTCTGTGATGAATTTGTTGTTGAGAGTTCAACACCTTCACTTACAAATAATATTTTAGCTTAAGGTACAGTAACAACCAGAACCCAGGCAGCAAATGAGAGGACATTTCAGACCTCTCCAAGCAAAAGTAGTTTTCTGTCATCTTTTAAGTGTTTTTTGGCTTGGAAGAGTTAATCTGATTACTGTAGCTTCATGGAGCAGCTCTCCTGTGTCCTGCCAAAGCAGCCAGCTTCTGACAGCAAAGGCATTTCTTTCCAACAGCTTCTTTCTTTTTCTGTCCTTGTTGGTCTGGAAAAGGGAAAAAAAATAATGGCTGCTGGGGTCATTCTGTCACAGTACAGAAGATTCCTTTCAGAAGAAGTAATAACAGCTCCTCAATTACATTGCTTTGGGAGTAAAGAAACTTCATTATGGAAGTGATGCTCAGGTCAAACCTCTTCTGTCATTCTGTCACTCATCAGGTTCTATCCAGCTTTCAAAGCCAGCCACAGAACCCTTCTGTAGGTGCAGGGAAAACAATGGAATGGATTTTGTCTGCCAAACTAACAGCAAGATAAAGATGTGTCAGGCTGAGTTTATTTGCTGGCTGTTGGCTTTCATTTGGTTTTGTTTTCTTGATGCATAAACAGCTGGGGATTCACTCAGCTGCACAGGTTCATCTAGCTCAGCTTCACAGAGTCAGCTTCCTCATCTTGATAGGTATGCTTCATCTACATAGCTTCATCTGCCTCATCTTCAGAGATTCATCTACCTCATCTTCACAGAATCACAGCAGGGTAGGGGTTGGAAGAGACCTCCAGAGATCATCCAGTCCAACCCTCCTGCCAGAGCAGGATCACCAGGGCAGGCAAAACAGGAGCACATCCAGGTGGGGTTTGAATGGCTCCAGAGGGGGAGGCTCCACAGCCTCTCTGGGCAGCCTGCTCCAGGGCTCCTTCATCCTTACATTGAAAAAAGTGTTCCCTGCTGTTCCCTGGCACCTCCTCTGCTCCACTTTCTTGCCCCCAGTGCCCCTTGTCCTGTCCTTGGCCATCCCTGAGCAGAACCTGGCCCCAGCCCTGCACATCTTTAGCACAGCACTGAGGGCAGCCCTCAGGCTCCAAGCTCCCAGCCCCAGCTCCCTCAGCCTGTGCTCACAGGAGGTGTTCCACTGCCTGCAGCAGCTTTGGGACTCTGTTCTGGATTCTTTCAAGCAGTTCCCTGAGGTCCTTCTTGAACTCAGGGCCCAGAACTGGACACAACATTCCCGATGTGGTCTCATCAGGGCGGAGTAGAGAGGTGAAAGAATCTCTCTTGATCTACTCACTAAAGCCTTTCTAATCCCCCCCAGGCTGCCCTTGGTCTTCTTGGCCACAAGGGCACATTGCTGGCTCCTGGCATCCTGTTGTCCACCAGGACCTCCAGGTCCTTTTGCCTTCACTGCTCTCCAACAGGTCAGCCCTCAACCTATCCTGCTCCATGGGGTTGTTCTTTCCCAGAGTCTTCATGAATTCATCTACATCATCTGCATTTGTTCTGGCATAGAGCAGCTCCATCAATCTGAGAATGGTTTGTGCTGGAAGGGAAGCTTAAAGATCATCTAATTCCAGCCCCCCTCTCACGAGAGGGACATCTTCCAGCAGCTCACATTGCAGAGATGCTTAAAAAATGGCTTCTTTTAATGAGTTTCTGATGGCTTGCAACCTCCTCTGGTTTTTCTGATATTCCCAGCTCAGGACTTAACTTGGAGAACAGATGGAATTTGTGACAGCAGCAGCGTTTGGGAAGTGCATTTCAATTGAATTTTGCTAGTCCCCAAAGCAAATTTTATCTCTGTGTATTTGTAGAGGGGATTGTGTCTTCAGTGCTGAGCAAAGAGAGTCAGACTTTGGGGGTTTAAGCTGCTCTCTTTGTTGGGAGAAATACAATATTGATAATTTGTGGAGTCAGAGAATTGTTTTGGTTGGAGAAGACCTCTAAGATCAAGTCCAGCCTTCAACCCAGCACCACCGTGGCCTCCAAACCCTGTCCCCAAGTGCCGTGGCCACAGGTTTCATGAGCACCTCGAGGGATGGGGGCTCCACCACCTCCCTGGGCAGGCTGTGCCAGTCCCTGACCACTCTCACAGAAAAGAAATTTTTCCTCCTCTCCAACCTAACCCTCCCCTGGCACAATTTCAGGTCGTTTCCTCTCCTACTATCTGATACGTAGGGAGGAGAGCCCAACCCCAGCTCCCTGCAGCCTCCTCTCAGGGAGCTTAGACAGCAGTGAGGTCTCCCTCAGCCTCCTCCACACTGCACATGCCCAGATCCCTCAGCTGCTCCTCCCCAGCCCTGCTCTCCAGACCCTCCACTGGTTTTGTTACTCTTCTCTAGACCTGCTCCAGCCCCTCAATGTCCTTTTTGGAGTGAGGAGACCTAAAGTGACCTCAGTATTTGAGGCGCAGCCTCACCAGTGCCAAGTACAGGCACACAATGACTTCCCTGCTCCTGCTGGCCACATCAGTGCTGATCCAGGCTGGGGTGCTGATGGCCTTCTTGGCCAGCTGGGCACACACTGGCTCATCTTCAGTCAGCTGTCACCCAGTACCCTCAAGACCTTTTCAGCCAGGCAACTTTCTAGGCACTCTTCCCCAAGCCTGGAGCGTTAGTGGAGCTGTGTCCCAAGTGCAGGACCCAGCACAGTGTAACTGGCTCCAAGCTGTGTTGAGGACCCATCTTAGAGGACTTGATGGTCCAGTAAATCTCTGCCTCCTGCCAGTGCTGTGGCAAGAGAACCTTCATGCATGGTTTGTGGAGTTATGGCTCAGTGCTTAGGCAATGACCAGACCTGCTGAGAGGGCTGGGAGGAGAGAGCAGCTGGGGAAGTGTGGCAGCCTCCTGCACGGTCTTCAGTTCCTGGCTGGAAATGGCACTGGAGTTATTCCTGCTTTAGGGGAATGAGGAGAGGAGAAGTGGCAAAGCATATAAAAGAATCATGGAGTGATTTTGGTTGGAAAACAGGCTTAGGATTATTTTACCTTGAAGATCCTTGTTCCCTTTAGTTCTCTCCAGTGTCTGATGCTGTCTTACTTGACAAAATGGGAGAAGGATGGGCCTGAGGGGTGGCCACTGCCTGGGTGAGAAATTGGCTGAATGGCCACAATCAGGCAGTTGTGGTCAACAGCTCAATGTCCAAGTGGAGACCAGTGGCAAGTGGTGTCCCTCAGGGGTTGGTACTGTTTAACATCTTTGTCAGTGGCATGGGCAGTGGGACTGAGGCAACCTCAGCAGGTCTGCAGGTGGCACCAAGCTGTGTGGCCCAGGGAACAGGCTGAAGGGGAGGGATCCATCCAGAGGGACTTGGTCGGGCTGCAGAGGTGTGCCCAGGCCCATCTTACAGAGTTCAACAAGGCCAAGTGCAAGGAAGTGGCTCAAGAGCAGTCTGGAGAAGAATGACTTAGGGATGTATGTTGGTGACAAAGTGCCCAGGAGCCAGCACTGCTCACTGCAGCCCAGAGGCAGCTGTGTGCTGGCTGCAGCCAGAGCAGGGAGAGCAGCAGCACTGGGAGGGGATTCTGCCTCTCCAATCTGCTCTGCTCTGCTGAGACCCAAGCTTTGGTCTTTCCATGCCACTAATGATTAGTGGAGGGGGCTCAGAAAAGGGCAATGAAGCTGTGGAGGCATCTGGAGAACAAGGCTGGAGAGAAGCAGCTGTGGGAGCTGGGGGTGTGCAGTGTGGAGCAGAGGAGGCTGAGGGCAGAGCTCATTGCTCTCTGCAGCTCTCTGAAAGGAGGCTGCAGTGAGCTGGGCTTGGGCTCTTCTCCATAGTCTCAGGTGGTAGGAGAGGAAATGGCCTGAAATTGTGCCAGAGAAGGATTAGGTTGGAGCTAAGGAAAAATGTCTTTGCTGCAAGAGTGGTCAGGGAGTGGCACAGGCTGCCCAGGGAGGTGACTGAATCTCCATCCCTGGAGGGCAGAGATGTGGTGTTTAGAGATGTGGTTTATCCCCTGAGTTGGTAGAGTTAGAGAATGGTTGGACTGGATGAGCTCAAAGGGCTTTTCCATGCCAAACCACTCTATGACTGTGACCTGCAGGTGCTTTTAGCAGCAGCCATGATGCCTGTTCCAGCCCCTGGCACCTCCTGACTGCACTGCTCTGGTCAGAACTGTCCCTGAGCTCTCTGCCATGTCTGAGCAAAGAAAACAAAGCAAACCAAGCAGGCGAGCAGCAGAGTGCTGCTGGTGTTTGCATTTCCCTTCCTGAAGCACTGCTTGGACCACTGCTGATGTCACTGCAGCAGCAGGAACAGTTTCCATAGCAGTTAATGCTGCTGCTAACACAGTTAAAAATCTGATAGGAAGGCAGAGGCTGTACAAAGGCAGCAGAACCTCTGCAGACAAGATGCATCTGAAGGCTTTGTTTAGTTGGGGTTCTTATATATATACATTTCCCTCCCTCAGAAGAACAATAAGGAGGTGATAGCTCTCTAAAGCTCCCTGAAAGGAGGTCACAGTGAGATGAGAGCTGGTCTGGAGCACCTGCAAGGCTGTGTCCAGCTCTGAGATCCCCAACACAAGAGACATGGACCTGCTGGAGTGGGTCCAGAGGAGGCCACAAAGATGATCAGAGAGGTGCAGCACCTCTGCTGTGTGGACAGGCTGAGAGAGTTGTGGCTGCTCAGCTTGGAGAAGAGAAGGTTTCAGGGAGACCTTAGAGCTGCAGTTCAGTATCTGCAGGGAAGCTGCAGGCAGACTGGGAAAGGACTGTTCAGAAGGGCCTGCAAGGAATAGGCTGAGGGCAATGGCTTGGAACTGGAGCAGGGCAGAGTTAGGTTGGACAGCAGGAGGAAGCTCTGTGCAGTGAGGGTGGGGAGAGACTGGCACAGGATGCCCAGGGATGTTTCAGGATGTCCCCTGAAACATTCAAGCTCAGGCTTGCTGTGTCCCTAGGCAGCCTGCTCCAGATGGAGGTGTCCCTGCTGCCTGCAGGGGGGTTGGACAAGCTCTGCTTTGAGGGTCCCTTCCAACTTGATGCAATCTGTGTGAATCTCTCTTCTCCCTCGTATCAGGTGATAGAATGAGTAGAAATGGCCTGAAATGGTGCAAAGGAAGATTTAGGTTGGAGATTTCATAAATTCCTTTATGGAAAAAGTGGTCAGGCATTGGCAGAGGCTGCCCAGGGAGGTGGTGGAGTCCCCATCCCTGCAGGTGTTGAAGAAACCTGTGGAGATGGCAGGCTGGGACATGGTTTAGTGGTCATAGTGCTGTTAGGTTGATGGTTGGACTGGATGACCTTGGAGGTCTTTTCCAACTTTACTGACTCTGTGGGTCTGTGAGTCTGTGCCTGAGTCCAGCCCTTACCTTGTGTTGCTAAAGCAAGCCCTTGACCCCAGGTAAGGTGGGAAAAAAAAGCCTTTAAAATTTTCAGCAAGCTTTTCTTTGTCGTTGTTGATTTTAATTTGGTGCAGGTCATTTGCTGATGACCTTTAAGACAATTGTTGCACTAGGATTAGCTGATTGTTCAAAATGTCATTTGCTGGTGAAAGGAAAAAGCAAACCAAAACAAAACCCTAAACAACAACGACAAAAGTAGTGAGGGCTTTCATTTTGAAAAGGTCAAAAAGCTTTGACCTTTTCAAAACTCTTTGGAGGAAGAGGAAAAAAAAATGTCAGGAGAAGTTTGGGTTGTGAGGAGCTGGATGTAGATGTCCATTGTGCAGAGCCACTGCTTGCACCGAGGGCTCTGTGGCCTGGCTTCCCATCAAGACAAGACACAGCAACCTCATTTTGCACCTTTTAAGTTCATTTCCCTCCCTGAGAGGCAGGGACCTGCCAGCAGGCAGCCATTGCAGCTCCTTCTCTCTCAGGATGCCTTGGCTGGTAATCAGTCTGCAGTAACACTGGTGGAAAAGATGACCTCCCCACCTTGGACACTGCCTCCAGCTCTGCTGGCCCCAGCAGAAGGACACAGAGCTGCTGGAGTGAGGCCAGAGGAGGCCACAAAGATGCTGCCAGGGCTGGAGCAGCTCTGCTGTGAGCACAGGCTGAGGGAGCTGGGGGGGTGCAGCCTGCAGAGGAGAAGGCTCCAGGGGCACCTCAGAGCTGCCTGCAGTGCCTGAAGGGATCCTGCAGGAAGGCTGCAGAGGGAATTTTCCTGAGGGTGTCTAGAGCCAGGCCAAGGGCAGTGGTTTGGAGCTGAGGCAGAGCAGAGTTAGAGTGGAGCTGAGGAAGAAGTTGTTGAGTGTGAGGGTGGTGAGAGTCTGGCACAGGCTGCCCAGGGAGGCTGTGGCTGCCTCCTGCCTGGGGGTACTCAAGGCCATGTTGGATAGACCTTGAACAGCTGGGTCCAGTTGAGAGGTGTCTCTGGGCATGGTGGGGAGGTTGGAGGAGATGAGCTCTGAGCTCCCTTCCAGGCTGAGCCATTCTATGATTCTATGATTTTAGATAGTGCCTGTTAGGTATAAAGCAAAAGAGACTAAAAAAGGAAGAGTTTCTTGCTCTGTGGTCAGGAGCTTCCCTGCCTGGCTTGCAATGTTTTTCTCAGCCTGTCAGGACTGCAGCACCTCTGGGCATGACATTTCTCTGGGCTGAATGTCTCCTGCCCAGTTTGTTAGACTTTGCACACTGATGCACTGATGCCCCAGAGGCGACAGCATCCCAAGAAGTGTTACCTTCTTCATGGTGGCGCAAACACTGCCCACATGGGCTTTTGATTTTAAGCAATCTTCTCATCTGATCTGTCATCTTCTTTTTCTCCTCCTCCTCCTCTCCTCTGCCCTACTGAGACCACACCTGCAGTTTTGGGCTCCCCAGTGCAAGAAGGGCAGCGATCTGCTGGGGAGAGTTCAGCAGAGAGCTATGAGCGTGGTTGGGGGAGTTAAACATCTCTGCTGTGAAGAAAGGCTGAGAGCCTTGGGGCTGTTTGGTCTGGAGAGGAGAAGGCTGAGAAGGGATCTGAGTAATGTCTATCAATACCTGAGGGGTGGGTGTCAGGATGAAGGGTCAGGATGAAGGTGCCAGGCTCTGTTTGGTGCTGCCCAGTGACAGGATAAGGAACAACAGGTACAAGCTGAAACATAGGAGCCTGCATTTCAACATGAGGAGACACTTCTGTACTGGGAGGGTGACAGAGCTCTGCAGCAGGTTGTGGAGTCTCCTTCTCTGGAGCCTTTCAGGACACACCTGGATGTGTTCCTGTGTGCCCTGCCCTGGGTGATGCTGCTCTGGCAGAGAGGTTGGACTGGATGATCCCTGGAGGTCCCTTCCAACCCCTAGCCCTCTACTTTTCTAATCTAACAGCAGGATTCTTATCAAGAATTGCAATAAACAGTCACAGATTAAATTCAGTAAAGCAGAAAATGTGTGGGCTAAGGTTTGATTCTTTTTCCATGGCCGTGACAGATCAGTGACTGTCATTTGCAAACCATGGGGAACAGAGCAGGGCTGCTGGAGAGGCAGGAAGGGGCTTTTTACCAGGGCTTGGTGTGACAGGATGAGAAGGAATGGATTGAAGCTTGAGGAGGGAAAACTGAGACTGGAGATGAAGAAATTCTTGCCAGTGAGGGTGATGAGACACTGGCACAGGTTGAGGGTGGAGAGACACTGGCACAGGTTGCCCAGGGAGGTTGTGGAGCACAGAGAGTGAGGGTGGAGAGACACTGGCACAGGTTGCCCAGGGAGGTTGTGGAGCACAGAGAGTGAGGGTGGAGAGACACTGGCACAGGTTGCCCAGGGAGGTGTTCAGGACCAGGTTGGATGAGACCTTGAGCAGCCTGTGCTGGTGGAAGGTGTCCCTGGCCATGACAGGGAGGTTGGAACTGGATGATCTTTAAGGTCCTTCAAAGCCAAACCATTCTGTGAACCTCTGAGCAGCTGGAATGAAGTGCAGTTGGTAGCTGCTGGATTTGTTTCTCTTCTCTTTTTTCCCCTCTCTCCTTCCAATACATTTTTTTTGCTTTGCCAGTAATTAACTTCCATGGGTCTTTAATTTAATTCTCCCAGCATCAGCCTTTCTAGATTATTGTTTTTCCAATATTTACTCCCTGGATGATGGCAGCTCTGACTTGTTCAATTATCCTTAAGGGTGTTGCAGTTTTTCTTCCTTGGGTTGGTTTTTTTTTTCCCCCAAAGTGTTTTCCAGCCAAATTGCAGAAGTTTGATGCAAGTGGTAGTTTGGTCTGACTCATTTATAAGCTCTGTCTGTCTCTTTCTCCAACTAAAAGCTTTTCTGTGGAGAGCAGAAGATGGAGCTGGGGGGGGAGTTGTTT
The DNA here is from genome assembly GCA_013400475.1 of Tricholaema leucomelas. Classification (NCBI taxonomy): domain Eukaryota; kingdom Metazoa; phylum Chordata; class Aves; order Piciformes; family Lybiidae; genus Tricholaema lacrymosa; species Tricholaema leucomelas. Next base: position 200,268 of record WAAF01012966.1, read on the forward strand.
ATTTATTTTGATGTGTAAGGACTAAATTTAATCTTTAGGCAAAGAAACTTTGAGATTGATGAATAGAAACTGGAGTGGTTGAGCCAAATTAATTGGTTTTACATGTCCCTGCCATTAGGACCTGTTAAAAGGAAAATGAAGTATGCTGCAAATGAAAAAGTAGATCAAATATTTCATCTTCTCTCTTAGGAATTTGGTACCTTGAGATGCCATCAGTTTCTCTCAGGGGTGCCTAGGAGGGAGAAATCCAGGACAAGTTCTTTACCACAAGGTTAGAGGAACAGAGGAACAAGTTGCCCAGAGAGGTGGTTGAAGCCCCAGCCCTGGAGATATCCAAGATGAGGCTCGACAGGGCTCTGGGCAGCCTGCTCTAGTGAAGGATTTCCCTGCTGACTGCAGGGGGCTGGACTGGATTAGCTTTGGAGGTCCCTTCCAACCCAAACCATTGCATGACTGCATGGTGCATGGTTAGTCTGGAGTTACAGAAAGTAGCTGCAGAAAGAGCAAGAAGACTAAGGCTGACATAAGGTTAAGCAGACCACAGCCTCTCCTCAGCTGGTTTCCACAGAATCATAGGAGGGCTTAGGTTGAAAGGGACCTCAGAGGTCACCTATCCCAACCTCCCCACCATGCCCAGGGACAGCTCTCAGCTAGACTCAGCTGCTCAAGGCCTCAGCCAACCTGGCCTTGAACACTCCCAGGCAGGAGGCAGCCACAGCCTCCCTGGGCAGCCTGTGCCAGACTCTCACCACCCTCGTAGTGAAGAATTTCTTTCTCTGCTCCAAGTCTAACTCTGCTCTGCCTCAGGTGCAAACCATTCCCCTTTGGCCTGCCTCTGGACACCCTCAGGAAAAGTCTCTCTGCAGCCTTCCTGCAGGATCCCTTCAGATATTGGACAGGTTTTGGTGCCACCTTGGTTTGTACAGACTGAGATGAAAGCTCTGCACTTCCATACAGTACTCCTAAGGATGGCAGTCCCACTCTGAACCAAGATCTTGTGCTCCAGGAACACTGTGTTCAGACACAGGAAGAGAGGGGAAAAAAGGATCTACTTTTCTTCTTATTTGGAGTTAGCAGAGTTAGGTAATGGTTGGAGTGGGTGATCTTAAAGGTCATTTCCAACCAGAATGATTCTGTGATTCTAGCAGTAAATGAGGACTAGTTCTGAGGACATCTAAACTGTTATATCTCAAGATACCTAAGTACTGACATCTCTGAATTTCTAAAGGGTGAGTGCCAGGAGGACAGAGCCAGGCTCTTCTCAGTGGTGTGCAGGAACAGGACAAGGGGCAGTGGGCACAGACTGGAACACAGGAGGTTCCACAGAAACATGGGGGGGAAATTCTTCACTTTGAGGATGCAGGAGCACTGGAGCTGGCTGTCCAGAGAGATTCTGGACTCTCCTCTGGAGGCATTCCAAACACGCCTGGACAGTGCTTGCCTGTGTGATTTACTGTTGGTGATCGCAAGGTGATCTTCAGAGGTCCTTTCCAACCCAGGCTGTGATTCTGTGAAGCCCTGTGAAAATCTATATTCTGAGCTTGGTTCTTCTTGGGTTTAATGCTGCCAGGGGCAGTGACTTCTCTTTACCTTGAGTGGAACGAGGCCATGCTGTGGTTGGTGTGAAATGAGGAGTTGTAGCTGTTAAACTTTAAACTTCTCCTCATCTCAGCTTGCTCTCTTATGTTCAATTCTCATCTTCTATTGAGGACAAATTTTGTTAGGGATTTTTGTGCACTTCTGATTTTCCCCTTCTGAAAGCCTGCTTATTGTGTAAGAGCTGCTGAGAAGAGTTTTTGTTCTTAGTGCCTGCAAAATGCCTCTTCCTTTGTGAAGGAACAAAATCCCATCTGCATATTGAGTCCAGGGGCTGAAGCTAATGACTTGGCATTTGGTTGATTGGTGGACAAATGATCAGTGACTGAATCATTGCCCCTTAAGTTAAATCCAGAAATACTGCAGATGTAGCTTTTTGCCAGTTATGACTTTCAGATATTCCTTGGGACTCCTCTGCCTCCAAATGCAATTGTCAACTGACCCAGAAATCTGAGGGCTGTTTATGTAATTAAGCAGTTCCCTCTTGATGGGAGGACTGCAGACAACCAGAGGAGCACACAGAATCCCAGAATCTCATTGCAGTCCTGGCCCTTGTCAGAACTTCCTCCCCAGCTCTCCTGGAGCCCCCTTCAGGTACTGGAAGGCTGCTCCAAAGTTTCCTTGGAGCCTTCTCCAACTCTCCTTCTCTCCCAATTCTCTCACAGAGGGCAGTTCTTCAGCCCTCTCATCCTTTTCCTGACCTCCTCTGGACCCTCTCCAGCAGCTCCATGTCCCTCTTATGCTGTGGGCTCCAGAGCTGGAGGCAGTGCTGCAGGTGAGGTCTGAGCAGAGCAGAACAGGGTGGAGGTGCAGAATCCCCTCCCTGTGCTGCTGCTCTCCCTGCTCTGCCTGCAGCCAGCACACAGCTGCCTCTGGGCTGCCAGCGACCAGTGCTGGCTCCTGGGCACTTTGTCACCAACTGCCACCCCCAAGGCCTTCTCCCCCATGCTGCTCTCCAGCCACTCCCTTGCCCAGCCTGGGTTTGTGCTTGAGATTGCCCCAACCCAGATGCAGGACCCTGCACTTGCCCTTGTTGATCTTCATGGTGCTGGCTTGGGCACACCTCTGCAGGCTGTCCAAGTCCCTCTGGATGGATCCCTTCCATCCAGTGTCACCTGGGCCACACGGCTTGGTGCCATCTGCAGACTTGCTGAGGTTGCCTCAGTCCCACCACCCATGCCACCAACAAAGATGTTAAACAGCACTGGCCCCAGTACCAACCCCTGGGGACACCACTTGCCACCGGTCTCCACTTGGACTTTGTTCACAACTCCCTGATTGTGGCCATCTGGCCAGTTCCCTACCCAGGAGAAGACACCCTGAGTGTTTGAATCTGGAGCTGAGCCCTGCACAAGACGCTGAGGACTCCTGAGTGCTTTTATTTCTGGGGTGTGTTTTAAGCATTAGCCTCTGTGTGTGCCACAATTTCCCTGTCTCATCATGGGACCCAACCCCCCTCCTCCTCCTCTGCTGATGGGTTTAGCTGGTGCATGTTTGGCAGGGATTTTTGAAGGGGGGGAAAAAAGCCTTCTGGGATTCTTTGTTGTTATTCCATTTTTAGAGGTATTTAGCCACGAATACTGCTCAAGCTCTTCTTGCTGTGCTTTGTGGCAAGGCTGCTCGTGTGGTTTTTTAGCTGTCTGAGCTTACTCAACCAGAGTGGCCCCTAACACACAAAAAATGATTTCCTAGGGCTATGAATAGCAGGACACAGACCTTGACCTGGCCTCGGAATTCAGAGGGAGCTAACACAAAGCGAGTGCAGCAGTGACACGTCTGTGACAGTCTGCTTTGCCGTGCACAAGGGACTGCAGTTCAACCAAAATATGTAGTGCTAACCAGAGCCTTTTTAAGGAGCTTGATTCCCTTTCAGAGTCCAGGGTGCAGCAATCACATCTACAAAGCAAGGCTGAGTGGATCAGCCTGGGAGATATCATTTCTGGGTCAAGGAAATGGAGCAGAGCTCTGTATCACATGGTGCCTTTTTCTCTCCTCATGTCATCTTGTCAGCTCCTCTTTGCTGTGCCCAGGCTCTGCAGAAGATGCGATGTGTTGGAGCAATGGAAGAGCTCTCCATATGGTTGCCATTTTAGCTTCTGTTGTCTCACCATCTTTGTTGCTTCCTGCCCTTGTCTTATCCTGTGGAGTTAGGGAAAGGTTGGACACAATGTTCTTACAGGTCCTTTCCAACCAAAATGGGTCTAGGACTCCATGGCTCTGATTCTGTGTTCTGTGATTCATGGTTCCATCCTTCTGTGATTCTGTAATTCCATGCTTCTAAGATTCTGTGATTCCATGTGACTCTATAGTTCCATAACTCTTTGATTCTGTAATTCTTTCATTCATTGACTCTTTGATTCAGTGATTCTCTGATTTCCTGATTCTGATTCCACCGCTCTGTGATTCCATGATTCCATAATTCAATGATTCTGTGATTCACTGGCTCTTTGATTCAGTGGTGCTCTGATTCCCTGATTCTGATTCCATTGCTCTGTGATTCCATGGTTCCATAATTCAGTGACTCCTCGATTCATTGACTGTTTCGATCTGTGATTCTATGATTCAATGGTTCCATGGTTCTGTGATTCCATTATTCCATGCAATAAGCAGCCTCACTGCACCTGGAATTGTGTTTGCCAAAGAAAAGAGAAATTCTGAGGCAGAAAATAGAATCAGAGAATTGCTTGGGTTGGAAAAGCCCCCTAAGATCACTGGGTGCAACCAGCAACCCAGCAGCACCGTGGCCATCAGACCATCTTCCCCAGAGCCATGGCCACACATTTCCAGAACCTCTCCAGGGATGGGGACTCTGCCACCTCCCTGGGCAGCCTGTGCCAGTCCCTGTCCACTCTTGAAACAAAGAAATTTTTCATAATCTCCAGCTTAACCCTCCCCAGTCACAATTCCAGGCCATTTGCTCTCATCCTGTCACTTGACACTAGGGAGAAGAGCCCAACCCTAACCTCACTGCAGTCTCCTTTCAGGGAGTTGTAGTGAATGAGAAGGTCTCCCCTCAGCCTCCTTTTACCCAACCTAAGCGCCCCCAGCTCCCTCAGCTGCTCCTCCCCAGCCTTGTTCTCCAGACCCTACAGCAGCTTTGTTGCCCTTCTCTGGCACTGACCCTTCTTGTAGTGATGGCCTCAAAACTGAGCCCAGTATTCGATGTGTGGTTGCTCCTCAAGGGTGAGGAGGGACAGTCACTTCCCTGTTCCTGCTGGCCACACTGTTGTTGATCCAGGGCATGATGCTGTTGGGCTTCTTGTTCGCCTGGCTCAGGCACAGCTGCAGTTACCCAGCACCCAGCACATCTTTTTCTGATGGGCAATTTCTGTCTGGCTGGAACACAGCCCTGCGAGGAGAGGCTGAGGGAGCTGGGGGTGTGCAGCCTGCAGAAGAGGAGGCTCAGGGCAGACCTCATTGCTGTCTGCAACTACCTGAAGGGAGGCTGTAGCCAGCTGGGGTTGGGNTCACTCCATTCTATTCTATTCTGTCCACTTTGCCCTGAGCCTGGAGCATTCATAAAGTTGTTGTGACCCAAGTGCAGGACCCAGCACTTGGCTTTGTTAAACCTCATACAGCTGACCTTGCCCCAGCCAGCCTGGCCAGGTCCCTTTGCAGAGTGTTCCTACCCCGAAGCAGATCAGATACTGCTCTGCCTCCCAGCAAAGATGTTCCTCTGAGCTTGACTGAAGAAACTGCATTGCAGTGACCCTCAGAAGGCTGCCAAGGTCACGTAGTCATCCAGCCCTTCTCTGCTGGAGCTATTCATGCAAATTAAAGCTGCCTGCAGGCCTGCTGCAACTTGCAACATCCACAGAGCTCTTCAAAGATTCTTGAAGATGTGCAAGGAGATTATTTGGGTTAACTTCCTTCCCCAGCTCTGCTTTTAGTTGTCAGTTTAAGATTCACATTCTCTCTCCCCTTCTTCATCTCAGAGCCTACATCCAATTTGCAGGTTCTACAAGAAGGAATGATTAGTTTCTGTTTGGTTTTTTGATGTCAAGTGAGATGTGGTCAAAGGGAAAAATTACATCAAGGGAGAAAGAAAACCTAAAGGACCAGGCTGCATCTACCACAAATATAAAACCCCAGTGGTGTTTGAATTTGCTTGAATGGCTTTTGTTGTCCCTCTCTCATTTTGTTACCACTGCAAGCAGCAAAGGGAGCAGCAGTCTGGAATTCGGAATCATGGAAACATAGATTGGAGTGGATTGGAAGGGACCTTCAGAGGTCATCCAGTCCAACTCCCTCTGCAGGCAGCAGGGATGTCCTCAACCAGATCATGTTGCTCAGAGCCTTGTTGAGCCTCATCTTGAATATCTCCAGGGATGGGAACTCAACCACCTCCCTGGGCAGCCTGTTGCAGTGTTGCACTCCCCTCACAGTGCAGAACTTGTTCCTCACATCCAGTCTCAATCTGCTGTTCTGTGGTTTGAATTTCCCATGGTCTAAGCTCTGTTTGAATTGGGTTATGGTGCTCTTTTGTGGTCACATAGCCACTAAAAGAGCTGTGGCCTTGTGGGGTGAGCAGGGTTCAGCCACTTCTGTATTTGGAGTTGCTCAGGGGGCTGTTAGACTGGAAGGAGGCGGCAAAAAGAGTAAAAAAGAGAACTTGAGCAAGAGTAAGGGCAAGGAAAAAGCAACACAGGTCTGAGTGCTGAGGCTACCTGCCTCATACTTACCCTGGAGTTCATATGTGGATTTATTTCTTCACGTCCCTGCAGAGCTCAACGTGCAGCAGGAATCCTACCTGAGCTGCCTTCCACAGCAGAGCTGTCAGGCAGCCAAGCTCAGCTGTTTGTTGTTTCACAACACTTTGGGGACTAGATGCCAACAAGCTAATCAAACCTGACCTTCCAGTGAGGGCATGGTAGCCTTAAGGGCACTCTCTGCTTTGTCTGGCTTCATCTGGGGCCAAATCCCAGAGTTATGGAAACCTACAAAGCAAAAGTCACTCCCCTGTCATCGTGCCTGTTTCCCTTTTTGGCAAGGTGGGGAACTGAAGAGTGTGAAGGAAGAATAACACCAAAAGGTGGCTGAGGCCAGATGCATCCAGTTCAGAAAACAGGCTCTGGGGTGGAGGTGAAGGTTACACAACCTTAGCTCTCCTGAGAAACAAGAGCAGTCATTTGCTTCTGGCTGGACTCTGAGCTTCCTTTGCAGGTCACTCATCTAGGCTTGGTACCTCAGGCCATCATAACAAGGAGGCTCCTTCTGGCTCCTGTTTGGGACTGTCATAGAAGCACTACTTCAGAACAGACCTCTAAGATCATCAAGTCCAACCATTGGCCTGGCAGCACCATGCCCACTAAACCTTGCCCCGAAGTGCCACATCTACACGTTTGAACACCTCCACCACCTCCCTGAGCAGCCTGTTCCAACGCCTGCCCAAGCTCTGCACGAAGCCCACACTCTCCTTCACACTCTTCTTCCTGCAGCAAGTTTCTCCTAAGTGATGCAAGAACAGTTCTGAAAACATTCTATGCTGTTCTTGTGGTGCTTTGCCCAAGTCATTTCCAGTGCTTCTTGGCAGGTGCCTGTGTGAAGTGCTCACTCCTTGTAAACATAGGCAAGGAAATGCCAGCAGAGCTTCACAATCTGAGTGTAGCTTCTGGGAGGCTTTGTCACTGTTTTGGAAACAAGCTCTTCTGCCTTTGCCAGGCAAGAAGGCAGCTCCAGCAGCCTGGGAACATGGCACTGCTTCCCTGCCTGCTTCCCTGCCTCTGATTTCAGAGGTCACAGAATCAGAGAATCGCAGAATGGCTCAGGTTGGAAGAGACCTGGGAGATCATCTACCCCAACCTCCCCACCATGTGCAGGGATGCCTCTCACATAGGCTCAGCTGCTCGAGCCCTCATCCAGCCTGGCCCTGAACACCTCCAGGAAGGAGGCAGCCACAGCCTCCCTGGGCAGCCTGTCCCAGCGTCTCAGGTAGCCTCCTTTCCTTAGACTGTACCAAAAATGACTGTGGTTTCTGAGTGCTTCTGATACAAAGTGTAGCAGATAAGGAAGCTGCAAGAATCAGTCATAGGATCATTAAGGTTGGAAAAGACCTCAAAGATCATCAAGCTCAACCTTCTACCAAGCTCCCCCCATGACCACTAGAATGTGTCCCAGAGTGCCATATTTTCTCATTCTTTGAGCACCTCCAGGAATGGGGACTCCACCACCTCCCTGGGCAGCCTGTTCCAATCCCTGACTACTCTTGCAGCAAAGAAACATTTCCTCATCTCCAACCTAACCCTCTCCTGGCACAATTTCAGGGCAATTCCTCTCCTCCTATCACCTGATACCAGGGAGCAGCGTCCAACCCCCACCTCACTGCAGCCTCCTTGCAGGGAGCAGTGGAGAGCCTCATCTGCTCTGCACTAACCCCCTCCCCAGCTCCCTCAGCTGCTCCTTCCTAGCCCTGTTCTCCAGACCCTTCCTCAGCCCTTCTCTGGACCCACTCCAGCCCCTCAATGTCCTTCTTGTAGCTTGTAACACTGACAGTCTGCTTAAAATAAATGTAACAGCCTCATTTTGTTTGGGTGCCAATTCTGTGCATGGAGGCCATCAATTTTATCTTTTAAAATTAAAAGCAAAGCCAATTTTCTCTTTTAAAATGCCAAGGCTGCTTGTAAAGCTGTCCCTGCTTTGCAGACTTCTGTGCACCATCCTTTCTTCAGCACCTCCCCTCCCCAACCATGTTCTTGCATCGTCACTGATGTTTTATTCGCAAAACCGAGTGGAGCTTCTTCCTGCTAAGGTACCAGAAACAAAACCCAGCACCAAAACCAAACTCCTTTGGGGTTTCTTTTCTTCTGCACTCATTCTGCCAGCTCCAGCACAATACACCCACAGCCTTTCTAGACAGAGAGGAGGATTTGGCTTATCATGAAAAGCAGGAGAAAAAGCCAGAGTGGAGCAGCGAGGGGGAGATGTCCGGAAGAGAACTCCAGCAAAGAAAGGCTTCCCACGCTCAGCCTGCTGCACCCCTTCTGCTCAGGCCGCTGGGAAAGGCAGCAGTGGCACAGCTCTGGCTAGCAGAATGGGTGGGGATGAAGGACAACACAATCAAAATATCATAGAGGGGGCAAAAATATCCAAAGTGCTCGATGTTGGGTGATGATAAACTCACTGGGAGCCAGCACTGGTCGCTGTCAGCCCAGAGGCAGCTGTGTGCTGGCTGCAGCCAGAGCAGGGAGAGCAGCAGCACGAGGAGGGGATTCTGCCCCTCTGCTCTGCTTACATCGCACCTGCAGCACTGGGACCCACAGCACGAGAAGGACATGGCACTGTTGGGGCAAGTTCAGAGGAGGCCATGAAGATGATCAGAGGGCTGGAGAACTGGGACAGGCTGAGAGAGTTGGGGCTGTTCAGCCTGGAGAAGAGAAAGCTCCAGGGAGACCTTAGAGCAGCCTGCCAGTACTTTGAGAGGGCCACCAGGAAATCTGGACAGGGACTTTTGGCAAGGGCTTGGAGTGACAGGATGAGAGGGAATGGATTGAAGCTGGAATAGAGGAGATTTAGCCTGGAGATTAGGAAGAAATTATTTGTATTGAGGGTGGGGAGACACTGAAACAGGTTGCCCAGGGAGGCTATGGGTGCTCCTTCCTTGAAAGTGTTCCAGACCAGATTGGATGAGGCCTTGAGCAACCTGGGCTAGTGGAAGGCATCCCTGCCAGTGGCAGGGGAGTTGTAACTGGATGACTTTTAAGGTCCCTTCCAACCCAAGCCATTCCATGATCCTGTGTTAAATGTTAATTAGCATCCCAAATCCAGCCATAGCTGTAGACAACAGCACTGCCTGTTTCCCAGTCTGGGCACAAACATGCTCTGAGGATGCTCTACTCATGCCTCACCACATCTGTGCCAGAGTTCTCTAGCAGTGCTTCTCAGATGTCCCCATGTTGCCCAGGGCACTAAAGGAGTCCTGCAGAAGTTTTCTTTGCTGTTTCATTGTGCTGCCTTTGTGAGGTGAAACTGCTCAAGCTAAACATAATCTTCCTCCCCATTCAGGAAGAAAAAGAAAGGAAAAATGAAGCCCGAGGTGTGGGAAGTAAGTGATGTGGTCCCTTTGTGCCCTCTGATTTGAAGCGTTTAGGGAGAAAGAAAAGGACTCTGATGTAGCCAGGGACAATAACAGCCTGGGCCACAAACTGGCCCTGCAGTTACTGAGGTGTGAGATTGTTGTTGTCAGGGCTCCAGGGGTGCTTTCAGCTGAGCACATTTGCCATTTCTGGCCGTATTTCTATGCTAGGGAGCAGCAAACTGACTGGGCAGGGGAGAGTGAGTGTGGGGAACCAGTTCTCATCTACGGACACCTTATCAGTGTCTGCAGATACCTGAAGGGGGCTGGCAGGAGGATGGAGCCAGGCGCTCTTCAGTGATGCCCAGTGACAGGACAGGGGCCAATGGATATAAACTCACCCACAGGAAATTCCTTCTCAATATGGGGAAGAGAATCTGTATTTCGAGTGTGCTGGAGCCCTGGAGGCTGCTCAGGGAGGTGGTGGAGTCACCATCTCTGGAGGCACTCAAAAGCCATGTAGATGTGGTGCTCTGGGACACGGTTCAGTGGGCACGGTGGCATTGGGTTGATGGTCGGACTGGATCATCTTAGAGGGGTTTGCCATCTGGAATTGTTCTGTGGTCTGTGTTTAGGGTGATCTGTGATTCTGTGATTGAGTCTTTGGTGATGATAATTAAAACAAAAGAAAGAGGAGGACAAGAACAGAAAGTGAATATACACCAACACTTAATTTAATGACAGCAAGAAGGACAAGAACAAAATAAAGAAGTTCAGTTTACCCCAATAATATTGCTGCTGGTACTGCAGTTACTACTAATAGTAATAACAAGAGCAGAAAGCAATTGCACCAACACAATAACAGTAATAGCAATAAGAGTAATAATAATAATAATAATGATGATGGTGATGATATCTATAAACTTTGCCTTGCCTTTCTGACTGTTTGGCATGCTCAGCTTTGCAGTGCTCCTGCAGAGTGGTGCTGGAAGGGTTAACCAGGTAGACCCCCTCAGACCCTTGGCATCACGCAGCGCGTTGTGAGCCAGCCAGGGCAGGGCAGGGTGTGAGCTCTCTGCCCCCGGTGTGCCAAGGGCAAGGCAAGCAAGGAGCCAGCATGGTGCAGAGCTCCAGTTAAGAGGCTCTGGGCTCCCAAGCTCTGCACCATCTCAGCAGGAGCCCAGCGCTGCCCCTGTGGCGCTGTGCGGCACAGCAGTGCAGCCTGCGTGGGCATCCTGCAGGGCTGCTTAGCAGCCCCCAACAGCTTTGCAGTTTTAGCCTTCAACTTTGCTTCTGCCGCTGCTGAAACCCTTACAGGGGTTTCTGTGACGAGTTTGTGCTGCTTCGGATCCACACCCGGTGAAACTTGACTTCCTTTTGTCTTTTTCCCTTTCCTTTTCCTTTTTCTTTTTCCTTTTTCTTCTTCTGTTTCCTTTTTCTTTTTTGTTCTCTTTCTCTTTTCATTTTTCTTCTTATTTTTCTTTTTCCTTTTTTCTTCTTTTTAATTTTGTTTCTCTTTTCATTTTTCTTTTTTCTTTCTCTTTTCATCTTTTTTTTTATTCTTCTTTTTCTTCTCCTTTTCTTTTTCTTTTTCTTTTTCTTTTTCTTTTTCATTTTCATTTTCTATCTTTTTTCTTTTCTATTTTCTTTTTTTCATTTTCTCTTCTTCTTTTCCTTCTCTTTTTGCTGCTTCTTCTTGTTCTCCCTCTCCTTTTTTTTTCCTTTCCTTTTCACTTTCCTTTTTTCTCCCCTTCCCCTTCCCCCCCTTTTAACTTTGTTTTAAAAAGTGAGTCGAAGCTGCTGAAGGTTATGGCAGAGGGTCACAAAGAGCAGTTTTCGTAAGGGACATGTGGAGACTCTGGGCAGCACTGAGGCTGGTTTTGCTGTAGCTGGAAGCAGCAGAGCCTGAGCATGCTGCAGGCACACAAGAGCTCAGCTCCTTACAGCTGCGCTGCCTGCAGCACCGCAGCCCTGCCGTGGCCGAAGGCGTGAGATGTCTGAGCCTTTCGGCAGAGACAGAAGCCAGAGCAGAGATGCAGTGGACACAGGAGCCTGAGGTCATGGCTACTGCTGTGCAAACAAGATGACTCTAAGGGAGGGAAGTGTCTGCTTCTCTAAAGCTGGCCTTTGCTTCAGGGCTGGGAGCTGAGAACTCGAGGTACTAGTACAGATCCTTACGGGAATCCAGGCAAGTTGGAAGGAAGAGATCTGTGTGTTGTGAGCAGTCCCTGTCACAGCATGGGGGCATTTAAAGGCAACTGGTGCAGGGAGCACCACTCAAGAGACCATCTGGTCTGAAAGGGAAACCTAATTTAAATGAGCTGTAACAAATAAATATATAGGAAGGGAAGAACTAAAAGCATGGGAACGTGACTAGGGAAGGGTAGCACAGTGTTAGCTTCCCTCCCAGCATCTCCAGGGACAGTAAGGAGTCCACGCTTGGAAAAGTTGTGTTGGCTGTGGTGGAACCTTAAAGACCATCCAGTTCCAACCCCCTGCCATAGGCAGGGACATCTCCCACTAGAACAGGTTGGTAAAGGCCTCATCCAGCCTTGCCTTGAACACCTCCAGGGAGGTTGTGGAGCACAGAATCACCCAGTGTAATCCCATTCTGTGCTTCTGTGCTCCACAACCTCCCTGGGCAACCTGTGCCAGTGTCTCACCACCCTCACTGTGAAGAATTTCTTCCTCATCTCCAGTCTCAATCTGCCCTCCTCAAGCCTCAACCCATTCCCTCTCATCCTGTTACTACAAGCCCTTCTCAAAAGTCCCTCCCCAGCCTTCCTGTAGGTCCCCTTCAGATATTGAAATACACCTCTGATGTCTCTCTGGAGCCTTCTCCAGGCTGAACAGCCCCACATTTTTCAACCTCTCTTCTAAGCAGAGAGGTGCTCCAGCCCTTCTGTCACCTTTGTGGCCTCCTCTGGACCCATTCCAGCAGGTCCATCTCGTTCTTGTGTTGGGGTCCCCAGAGCTGAGCACAGTACTCCAGGTGAGCTCATGCCTGGTTAGAACCAGGCATGTTGTAAAATCAGAGTCTTGTAGAATCGTAGAATGGCTTAGATTGGAAGAGACCCTAGAGATCACAGGATCACAGGCTCACAGGATGTCAGGGGTTGGGAGGGACCCAAAGAGCTCATCCAGTCCAAGCCCCCTGCCAGAGCAGGACCACACAATCCAGCTCAGGGCACACAGAACACATCCAGACAGGCCTGGAAAGGCTCCAGAGAAGGAGACTCCACAACCTCTCTGGGCAGCCTGTGCCAGGGCTCTGGGACCCTTCCAGTCAAGAAGTTCCCCTTGTGTTGAGCTGGAACCTCCTGTGCTGCAGCTTCCATCCATTGCTGCTTGTCCTATCCCAGGGAGCAGTGAGCAGAGCCTGTCCCCCCCTCCTGACCCCCAGCCCTCAGGGAGTTATAGACATTGATTAAATCCCCTCTCAGTCTTCTCTTCTCCAGACTGAACCTCCTCTCCATGGGCAGGGACACCTCTCAGCTAGAGCTGGTTGCTCAAGGCCTTGTAAATCCAATTTAAAGGGAAAAAAAAGGGAAGGGCAAAGGTACAAAATCATTCTTAGAGTAACAGCCCAGCAGTAAATAATAACAAATTCCAGAGGCCATCAATGGGAGGTGGATCTTGGCAGCTAGAGATGGGGGAGAGCTGAACTTCATCTGCAAAGCAGAGCTCAGCTGCAGAGAAGCAGGCATAAGAAGCCATGTTTAAAGGCAATGGCTTTTTCATGGCAAAAGTGTGGGCTGAAGTCTGTGAAGGACCATTCCTGTTGGCCTCAGAAGGTAACAGTGCTGCCTATTGGCCAATCACTGTGGTGGTTGTAAAACAACTGCACAGCAAATTACAGAGCTACAACCAAGCAAAAGCACTGCAGTGGACACTCTTGTCATATTGATGATAATCTTGGGTGACCTTTCCAGAGAGGGAATATTTATATCCTGTGGAGTCAAAAATCTGGCAGCTGACATTTGGCTTTTGCACATGGAGCTGGAGGAAATGTTCAGCAGCACACCGGCAGCTTTGCAGTGCTCTTTCAGCACTCCAGATGGCTCTGCACAAGCACAGAGGAGTAGAGAAATGCTGCTATGTTTAGGAGAGTCCCCCGAAGCCATGCAGGAAAGGCTCGGTGGACTGAAAACCTGACTGACATCCTTCTGCATTACCACCCCTGGGGCAGAAGACAGGAGGGTGGCAATGCTGCTGAAGAGGGAAGGACAAAGAACTGAGGTCAGAGAACTCTTCTGCACCACACACTAGGATTTGGTAGTCTGTTGCATGGAATCATCACAGAATGGGTTGAGTTGAAGTGACCTTGAAGATCCTCCAGTTCCAACCCCCTGCCATAGGCAGGGACACCTCCCACTAGAACAGGTCGCTCAAGGCCTCATCCAGCCTGTTCCTGAACACCTCCAGGGAGGTTGTGGAGCACAGAAGCACACCTCCCAATCTGGGATCTGTGATCCCATTCTGTGCTTCTGTGCCCCACAACCTCCCTGGGTAACCTGTGCCAGCGTCTCACCACCCTCACTATGAAGAGTTTCTTCCTGATCTCCAGTTCTCAATCTAGGAAGAAGTTCTTTACAGTGAGGAACTAAATGATCCTCAAGGTCCCTTCCAACTCAAACCATTCCATGAATCTATGAATCTGCATTGGCAGGAAAGCTAAAGGAGTACTCAGATGGTTACATGGAAAGTTTTCTTCCCTGAAAGGCTGCCCTGGAGAGTGGTTGAGTCACCATCCCTGGGAGGATTTAAAAGATGTGTAAATGTGGTGCGGAGGGATGTGGGTTAGTGCTGAACTTGGCAGCATTAGCTTGATGGTCAAACTCAATGGTCTTGAGGTTGCTTTTCTATAATGGTGTGATTGTAAAACTGAACCTCTGACAACAGATGTTCATTAATGATAGCTGTCAGCAAGGCCTCCAAAGAAGTGACCTGGCACATTGCTACCTACAGACCTGGTGCTGAGGGGCCTGGGTTAGTGTTAGCAGCTTAGCAGCCCTGGTGAGCCCTTTGTGAGCTCTGAGGGAGTGGTTGGACTTGGTAATCTTGAAGGTCTCTTCCAAGCTTAACAGTTCTGTGACTCCATGATGCTGTGGTTCTATGATTCCAACGTTCTGTGTTTCCATGATTCTCTGTTTCCACTATTCTCTGGTTCTGTGATCTGTGATTCCATAACTCTGGTTCCATGATTCTGTGATTCTATGACACCATAATTCCACAACTCTCTGCTTCTATGATTTTATGATGCTATGCTCCTATGATGCTGCAGTTCCAGGATTCTCTGGTTCCACAATTCTATCATTCCATGATTCTGTGATGCTTTGCTTCCATGGCTTCGTGGTTCTTTGATTCCATGATTCCACAGTTTTGTGCTTCCATGATTCTACAGTTCTGTGATTCCATGACTCTGTGTTTCCATAATTCTCTAATTCTCTGCATCTGAGTGCTGGCAGAGTTGGCTGAGGCAGTGCCCTGTGCCTTTGTGACAGCTGTTCCACAAGCTTAGCACTTCTGGGCAGCAGTTCAGTTGCTAAAAGAGTTCCTGTGCTTCATCCTGGTTCTATCCAGTTCTCAGCATTAAAAGATAAGTCAGACTCAAAACAGCTGTTGAGCAACAGGGCTGATGGGCACAGCAGGCAGAGGTGCTGGAGAGCAGAGTATGCAAAAGGAGTATTAGATGTTCTGAGCACAGGAGCTGTGACTCTAGGCCATCTTAGCCAGGAGTCCCTGCCACAGCACACCTGTCCCACTGAGCCCTGCAGCTGCTGGTGAGAGATTTGAGAGGGTTAGCAGGACATGAAAAGATCTCTCTTAGAAATGAGTCTTGTGGTAGTCAGGTTGGAGAAGGGCAAGTCAGGAAGAGGGCAAATGTAGCAGAGATTTGGAAGAGATCTGGTAAAGCACATCACTGGCTCGTGGTGAACTCCCAGGTTCTGCTCTGCAGAGCTGCTGGCCCCTCTCCTGTCCTGCTGCAGGAGAGTTCCTCCACATAGCCATCTGCACATTTGGAAAGGAATAAAACATTAGCAGGCAGAAGTGTTCGATGGAGTTAGAAAGGAGAGAGCTGAAGTTCACTCCCAAGCGAATGTGAAAGTGTTGGAGTGCAACCAGAGGAGGCCATGAGGACGACAAGATGGGGACAGGCTGAGGGAGCTGGGGGTGTTCAGCCTGGAGAGGAGAAGGCTCCAGGGACACCTAACAGCAGCCTGCCAGTATCTGAAGTGGGCTACAAGCAGGCTGCAGAGGGACTGTTTGCAAAGGCTTGCAGGCACAGGATGAGGGCAACAGTTTGAAATGAGAGCAGAGCAGATTGAGATTGGATGTGAGGAACAAGTTCTGCACCAGGAGGCTGCTGGAACACTGCAGCAGTTTGCCCAGGGAGGTGATTGAGGCCTCAGCCATGGAGGTATTCAAGGTGAGGCTCAACAAGGCTCTGAGCAACCTGCTGTAGTGGAGGATGTCCCTGCTGAGTGCAGGGGGTTGGAGCAGATGAGCTTTGGAGGTCCCTTCCAACCCAGCCCGTTCTGTGGTTCCATGCTGAAGCAACCAAGAGCTTTTGCTGCAGTTCTGAGTCATTTTCTATTCTGTGTGTGTTGAAGCTGTGATCTTGGATCTGATTAAATTGTGGGGAGGGAAAAAAAATTAAATAATAAAAAATAACCCAAAACTTTAAACATTTCCACCCTTGACAGTCTCTAATGGCCACACAGAAATTGTCAGCTTGAGAAATCCCAAATGGTGGAGGCAGCAGAAAGAGCTTAGCAAATGGTACCAATCACTTCCAATGTCTCCAAGTAATCCTTAGGGAAATAACTGCTGTAGGCTGAGGTGCTTGTAATAGCTCACTTAATAATGACAAAATATTGTCAATGACATCAAGAACAATTAATATCCTTTCTTGGGGAACGTCTCAGCCTGGCTTATGGATGGGAATGTTTGCAGGGCTGTGAGATAGTTATGCAGGAGCAGCTCCCTGAGCTTTGGGGGGAATTTTCAAATGGCAAAGCAGAATAGCAATCATTTCTTTTCAAGTTTCCAGAGAACACTTTATCATTCCCAATCAATTCTGAATCACTTGGAAAGTATTCTTTTTAAATAATAGATGCTGATGGAATTCAATAGTTTGGAGTCAGGAAATAAAATGTTAATGCTTGTACACAGAATTGTTGAAGGAATGCTTGGGGCTTTCATTGCCTGTGAAGGAAGGAGACTTGCTAATTTTTCTTACTCTTAGGTAAATTGCAAAGGGAATGTTTCTCACCCGGACTACTGCATCCAGGTCTGGAGCCCTCAGCACAGGAGGGACATGGAGCTGATGGAGTGGGTCCAGAGGAGGGCCAGGAAAATGATGATAGAGTTGGAGCACCTCTGCTACAAGAACAGGCTGAGGGAGCTAGGGGTGGTCAGTCTGGAGAAGAGAAGGCTCCAGGCAGACCTAACAGCAGCCTGCCAGTATCTGAAGGGGCTCCAAGCAGGCTGCAGAGGGACTGTTTGCAAAGGCCTGCAGGGACAGGAGCAGGGCAATGGTTTGGAATGAGAGCAGAGCAGATTGAGATTGGATGTGAGGAACAAGTTCTGCACCAGGAGGGTGTAGGAACACTGCAACAGTTTGCCCAGGGAGGTGATTGAGGCCCCATCCCTGGAGGTATTCAAGGTGAGGCTGGATAGGACTCTAAGCAACCTGCTCTAGTGGAGGATGCTGAGTGCAGAGGGTTGGAGTGGATGAGCTTTGGAGGTCTCTTCCAAGCCAGACCATTCTGTGATTTTTATTAGTGTGCAAGAGAACTGAAAGTTTGCTGGGACTGATTTCCCTTCTTTCTTTTGTCTGCTGATTAAAGGAACCTTCACATTTGAAACAGTGGCCTGATAGAGCCCAATGCAGCAGCAGAACTCTTCATTAATTCTTGCTCTTATTCCCAAGTTTCAGCTGAAATCCACTGCAGTTTGTAAAAATGAAGATGAATCACTGGAGTGTGGCAGGAAAATGCATTTCACTGGCAGCAAGGACCAGCTCTTGCAGTGGTTTGTTCTCCTTTCAGGCCCAGTGCTGTGGACATTTTCGAGCCATTGCCTCATTAAGTGCATTCATACTCTAAGACCACTCCATTTCAAGGAGGAGATAATTAGAATACCTTGCAGCAAATGAGATGTTATTGCAATAATTAAAGCTGAAATGAGATGCAGACAGTTTGGACCTGCTGCTTGCCTGCCTCTTTAGCACTGAATCCCATTTGCTCTGGTCACACTGCATTACAGTCTTGCATACCAACAGCACTGGGGTACCTGGGAGATGAAAATTCCTCCTGGAGACTGTGGCATGAGAATTGATTGACCTCTAGATGCTTGCAATCTTTAACCATTTACACAACATCACTTATCTCCCTGGGTCGATTTTCAGTTGGAGTTTCCCTTTCTCTGTAAAGAGAGTGAGAGAACTGTTTCACTTGGAAGAGACCTCACCTGCAGGGCTGGGTCCAGCTCTGGGGTCCCCAACTCAAGAAGCACATGGACCTCCTGGAGTGGGTCATGAGAAGGGCCACAAAGATGATCAGAGGGCTGCAGCACCTCTGCTATGGGACAGGCAGAGAGAGTTGGGGCTGTTCAGCCTGGAGAAGAGAAGGCTACAGGGAGACTTTAGAGCTAACTAAAGGGAACCTCCAAGCAGGCTGGGGAGGGACTGTTCAGAAGGGCCTGTGGGGATAGGGTGAGGACAATGGTTTGGAACTGGAGCAGGAGAGATTTAGGTTGGACATCAGGAGGAAGCTGTGCACAATGAGGGTGTGGAGAAACTGGAGCAGGCTGCCCAGGAATGTTGTTGAGGCCCCATCTCTGGAGCTGCTCAAGCTCAGCCTTGCTGTGGCCCCTGGGCAGCCTACTCTAGTTGGAAGTGTCCCTGCTGCCTGCAGGGTGGGTTGGACAAGATGACTGGAGCCAAGAGTTTGCTGAAGGTCTTTTCCAACCTTAACAATTCCCTGATTCTCTGAAACACCCAACAGCATTGTTTTGTTGTTTTGTATCTGCCCTGTTGCCAGCAGCATCCTTTGATGCTCAGAGCATGGAAGGTAAAGCACAAACATAAACCCCCAGCAAACGACAGCAGAGGTGAGATGGACAAGGCAGAAGGGAGCTTTCAGCCCTGTGCTTGGCACTTGACAGCAGACCTTAAGCAAAGATGTGCTTTTTTTCCCCAGGGGCAGTAAAATCAATGTTTGTGAGAGTTTTCTGCTGCCCAAGGCCCGTGAGCGTGCAGCTGATGGATAACTGCGCTTGGACAAGCTGCTAACTACCAAAGGAGGGGGCAGTGCAGGCAGGCAAGTGGAGCACGTCTGAGTGCCCAGGAGGCAGAGCACAAATGCCACATGGAGACATGACAGAGGATTCGTTCTCACTTCAGAAGTCCCTTCCTCCAGCTTGGAGGCTGTACCTAGGCAATCCAATCCCCAGCCCCACTCAGCAGCTGCCTCACATCTCATGGGACTCCACAAGGCTACAGGCTTGGTTTCCTCATCTCATGTTCCTTGAACCGTGCTGCTAGAGCTTTAACAGACAATAAAACCACAGGAATGGTCTCCTGTGCCTAAAACCTTAGGATCCCGTGGGAGAAAGCCCACGCAGTGAGTTCTGTCCTGGGGGCGCAGAGGTAGCTGTCCTCAGTGCTGGGCCAGGCATGCAGGCAGGAGAGCAGCATCACTTAGAGCTGGCATTGTGTACTGACTGGTGGAGGAGTCCTCTGCAGTGGGGCTGGGCTTTGGCAATAAGCTCTTCTGAAGCTCTTAGGTCTCCCCCAGCCCTGTGGAGGTGCCCATCAGATGGGAGCTCAAACTGGCTTCACAGCTTCAGTGCCTAAGAGATTTTGCCGTTGGAGACCTGAGGGAACCTTTCTGTAGATGTATTTGTGTGTCTCAAGGCAGGGGCAGCATGAAGAGTTCTTTCCTCTGCTGGAGAGCTTAATTGGCTAATCCTGGAGTGATGAAATCCAAAGCAGGCTGAAAGGGCTCTCTGAAGGCTCTCTACATGACTGTATCCCAGGCTGTGGTGTGAGACTCACACTGCAGATTTTGGGGTACAGTTTCAGCTGGAAGGGCTTTTCATTTGCAGTGCATGGGTAAGGTGCAGTGATTGGGAAACCTCCGTGTGCTGTCTCCTGATTGAGATGTCCTGCAAAGTGCTGCTGCTTGCAAAGGAGAAGGGAGAGGAAAATGAGAAGGAAAAAGAAGAGGAGAGGGAAAATGAAAAGGAGAAGGAAAATGAAAAGGAGAAGGGAAAAGAAAAGGAGAGGGGAAAGGAGAAGGAGAAGAAGGAGAAGGAAAAGGAAAAGGGGGAGATAGAGAAGGAGAAAGGAAAGAGGAAAGGAAAGGGAAATATAAAGTGAAAAAAAAAGAAAGATAAAGGAAAAGGGGAAATAAGAGGAAAGAAAAGGACAAATAATAAGAAAAATTGAAAGTGAAAGATAAAAAGGATGAAGAAAAGAAAAAAGGAAAAGAGAGCTAAGAAGGGAAAATAAACACAAGGGCGAGAAGAGGAGGTGAATCTGTCCCCCCTCCCCCTTTCTTTCCCCACCCCCAGTGCCCTGTGGCCATTGGTAATTGATTACTTTGTTCCACTCTCAGTCCTTTCTCCTCCAGTCTCCCTTCAGCAGCCATTTCATCAGCTGGTTCTCCCTGTCCCCTTCTGTTCCCATTTCAGCAGCCCTGCTCTTTGCAGCTGAGCCTCTTGCTGCTGAGGACGTGGCTGCCTGCGTGGGGCTGCTTTCCACCCTTGATATCATCACCTTGAGGGTAAGGAGTGCACAAACTCTGCAGCACTTTGCTGAGATGAGAATGTCAGAGCCCCAGGCTGGGCAAGCTCTCTGGCAACAGAGACATCATCAACAGCTATCAGCATAATATCTCAGGGTGAAATCACTCATGATCAATACTTTGTGCTCCTTTAATGTCTGTTCTTCATCTCTCCACTAGCCTGGCTTTCGTGCCTTCCTAGCTCTGGTTCTTTCTGCTTCACCATTCCTTCCTGAGCAGTGACAGGAGCATTCACTAGAGCTACCTTTGCATTAATGGCATTGGAAGCTTTTGCCCCAGCCCTTGTCAGCTCTCCGCAGATTGTTCTGGAAGCTCATCAGAACACAAGACTCAAATCCTGGCAGCCCCATGCCTGCTGCACATTGGGAATGGGTCAGGTGAGATCAACTCCCTGACCTCTGTGGACAAAGATAGAAAGTGTGGGGAGCTTGGGATGGTCTGAAGGACTGGAGCTCATTCTGGGAGGGTTTGGTGAAGCAGCAATGCAGCAGTGCTGGTCTGGATGCTAGAAATTGCTATGCCCAGACAAGGGAACCAGCTCTGGTGAGGGTCTGCAGTGCTAGGACCTACAAGCAGGCTGCAGAGGCACTGTTTGCAAAGGCCTGCAGTGATGGGACAAGCGTCAAAGGTTTCAAATGAGAGAGGAGGAGATGTAGGTTGGATGTTAGTAACAGGTTCTGCACCAGTAGGGTGCTGGGGGACACTAACAGGTTGCTCAGGGAGGTGACTGAGGCCCCGTCCCTGTAGATATTCAAGGTCAGGCTGCACAAGGCTCTGAGCAACCTGATCTAGTGGGGACTGCCCCTGCTGACTGCAGGGGTTGGAGTAGCTGACCTTGGGAGGTCCCTTCCAGCTCAAAACATTCCTTGATTCTATGATGTATGATTCCACAGGCTGCCCAGGGAGGTGGTGGAGTCACTGTCTCTGGAGGTGTTGAAGACACCTGTGGCCATGGCTCCTGGGGAGAGCGATTAATGGCCATGGTGGGGTTGGGTTGATGGTTGCACTGGATGACCTTAAAGGTCTTTTCCAACCAAAGAACTTGGTGATGGCTTACAGGATGGAGATATAACTTTTAGTTACCTGAGCTAATTATAATATGAAAAATCACCTTTTATATATCCTTTTATACCTTCAAGTCAAGAGATAAGAGCTACCTGAAGCACCAGCTAAATTAGATCCCACCTAGTTCCTTCAGAGCAGCTTCTGAAAGAAGAATGCAAGCCTTGATCAGGAAGATTGACATTATCTGCTAAAATGGGTGCCAGAGATGTATGCCAGAAAGGAGAAAATGAGTAGAGAGTTTGGTGCAAAACTCAGAAAGAATTCAGGTTCTTTGATATTCATAGGATTGTAGTCTCATAGAATCGAGCAGGTTGGGAGAGAGCTCCAAGCTCAGCCAGCCCAACCTAGCACCCAGCCCTGGCCAACCAACCAGACCATGGCACTAAGTGCCCCAGACAGGCTTGGCTTCAACACCTCCAGGCACAGAGACTCCACCACCTCCCTGGGCAGCCCATTCCAATGCCAATCACTCTCTCTGCCAACAACTTCCTCCTAACATCCAGCCTAGACCTCCCCTGGCACAGCTTGAGGCTGTGTCCCCTTCTTCTGTCCCTGGCTGCCTGGCAGCAGAGCCCAACCCCACCTGGCTACAGCCTCCCTGCAGGGAGCTGCAGACAGCAATGAGCTCTGCCCTGAGCCTCCTCTTCTGCAGGCTGCACACCCCCAGCTCCCTCAGCCTCTCCTCACAGGGCTGTGCTCCAGGCCCCTCCCCAGCCTTGCTGCCCTTCTCTCAACACCTTCCAGCACCTCAACATCTCTCTGCAATGGAGGAGCCCAGAACTGGACACAGCACTCCAGGTGTGTCCTGAGCAGTGCTGAGCACAGGGGCAGAAGAACCTCCCTTGTCCTGCTGCCCACACTGCTCCTGAGCCAGCCCAGGATGCCATTGGCTCTGCTGCCCACCTGGGCACACTGCTGGCTCCTGTTCAGCTCCTCTCTCCCAGCACCCCCAGCTCCCTCTCTGCCTGGCTGCTCTCATCCACTCTGTCCCCAGCCTGCAGTGCTGCTTGGGGTTGTTGTGGCCAAAGTGCAGAACCCTGCCCTTGGCCTTGTTCAGTCTTATCCCATTGGCCTCTGCCCACCCATCCAGCCTGGCCAGGTCCCTCTGCAGGGCTCTGCTACCCTCCAACACCTCCACAGCTGCTCCTAGCTTGGTGTCAGAATGCTGAGAAGGACACTTCTTGCCTGAGGCAGCAGAGCTGAGGAAGTGCCTGTCAAAGAGTTGCCTTGGTGGCAATTCCATTCATACCACCTCTAAATTACCCTGAAATTCAGCAATTAAGGAAGGCTCTAATAGCTGCAGTGGTCTCCACCACAACACTGGCTGTAGCCTGGCTAGGAAAAGCTGAGTTAATGAGAGCTCATGACATAGAAATCTCTCACTTTGAGCTGCTCTTTCTTCTCCCTTCCTTTGAAGAAGCCTCCTGACAGATTGACTCAACAGGTCAACTTGATGTGGAAGGAGCTTTTCATTGAGGATCTGACAAAGCCCATAAACATGGGGACAGATCAGAGCTCAGGCTCTGATTGCCTGTAATGCTGCCAAGCCAGCATTTCTCCTCCAGCTGAGCAGAAGGCAGTGCGAGTTGTGGGCTAATGGCAGTGCTTTATGAGTGATGGATGCAAACATCTGGTTTAAAAGAGCAGAAAGCTTTGTAGGCTGAGCTGAAAGGAGCTTGCCAAGTGGAGCCCACTGCCTCCAAAAGATGAGTTACAGCAGTGAATCCTGTAGGGAATTCCTCTTCTCTGACTCTGGCTCTTGGTCTTGCTGCCAGTACTACAGGTAATCACTTCACACAAGACAAGAGAGATGTGTTCAAGAGAGTCATGGATTCATGGAATGGGTTGGCTTGGAAGGGACCTTAAAGATCATCCACCTCCCACCAGCCCAGGTTGCTCAAGGCCTCATCCAGCCTGGCCTTGAACACCTCCAGGGAGGTTGTGGAGCACAGAATCACCCAATGTGATCTTTGATCACATTGGGCGATTCTGTGCTCCACAACCTCCCTGGGCAACCTGTGCCAGTGTCTCACCAACCTCAACCTGTGCCAGTGTCTCACCAACCTCAACCTGTGCCAGTGTCTCACCACCCTCACTGGCAAGAATTTCTTCCTCATCTCCAGTCTCAACCTCTCCTCCTCCAGCTCCAATCCATTCCCCCATATCCTATCACCACAAGCCCTTGTTACAAGTCCCATCCCCGTCCCAGCTTTCTTGTAGGTCCCTTTCAGGTACTGGAGAGCTGCTCTAAGGTCTCCCCAGAGCCTTCTCTTCTCCAGCCTGACCAAGCTCAGCTCTCTCAGCCTGTGCCATTTGGGGAGGTGCCCATCTGATAATAATTTAAAATATAGATAAAGCATCTCAGAGGCTTGAAGCTGAATGTCAATGTCTGCTTAATTACTGTCAGTGCCTTCAAGGAGTGCCAAGGAGCTTCAGTGCTTCCCATCCCAGTGGCCACTCCTCTGCTGCCTGGTGGCTCCTTGATGCATAGAATCACAGTGAGCTGGAAAAGACCCTGAAAGGTCATCTTGTCCAAAGTCCCTGCAGTGAGCAGGGACATCTCACTCAGAGTGGGGAGGAGTTGGATCTGGCTGGTGTGGCCATCTGGGAAAGGGAGGGGTGGATGAAGGCAGCAAACTGGATGGAGAACTCCATCTCCTAGCAGCTGCCTGGGGCTCTGGCTTGTCACCCCCTGCTCACCTGATGCTGCATTTAGGGAAGAGGAGAAGTTTCCAACTGCTGCTGCTGTTTGGTGCTGTGAAGAGGGCAATCATGGCATGAGAACAGTGGAGCCTTGGAGCTGGCCGAGGGCACTCTGGGATGGGTCACAGGCTGGTGCCAGCCTCTGATGGAGAGGATTGATGGTTTGCACCCTGCCAGTGATTGCTTGCTGACCCCTTGATGAAGGGGGTTAATGAGATTGTGAGCCCAGCTGAAGCACCTCTGGACTGGTTGTCTGTGCTTCGTGCCTCAGGCTCAGTGATGAGGCTGCCACCAGCATTCCAAGGATTTGGGTAGCCTTTCTTCCCAGCTCTCCTGGGCAGTGCAAGGTCTCCACATGCAATCTGCAGTGTAATGAAGGAATGCTTGATTAGCCTGTATTTATTACTGCTGCTTGTGAGAGGGAAATAGTGAGGGACATTCAGTGGTGCTGCAGAGACTACTGGGCCAGACCTTTGTCCCAGTAACAGCTACAGTAGATTCTCTTTGATGTCAGAGCAAAAGGGCCTGAAATTGTGCCAGGGGAGAGTTAGGATGGAGATCAGGAAAAAGTTCTTTGGTGCAAGAGTGGTCAGGAATTGGCACAGGCTGCCCAGGGAGGTGGTGGAGTGCCCATGCCTGCATGGATGCTGTTTAGAAGACAGAATCACAGAACCACAGAGTGGTCTGGCTTGGAAGGGGCCTCCAAAGTCATCCAGTCCAACCCCTTGCACTCAGCAGGAACATCCTCTACTAGGGCAGGTTGCTCACAGCCCTGTCCAGCCTCACCTTGAATATCTCCAGGAATGGGGCCCCAGCCACCTCCCAGGGCAACCTGCTGCAGTGTTCCAGCAGCCTCCTGGTACAGAACTTGTTCCTCACAACCAATCTCAGTCTGCTCTGCTCTAGTTTGAAACTATATCCCCTCGTCCTGTCCCTGCAGCCCTTTGCAAACAGTCCCTCTGCAGCCTTCCTGTAGCTCCCTTCAGGCACTGGCAGGCTGCTGTTAGGTCTCCCAGATGTGTTGCTTGGGAATGTGGCTTAGTGGTGGACTTGGCAGAGGAGGGTTAATGCTTGGACTCGATGATCTTAAAAGCCTTTTCCAAGCTAAATCATTCTCAGATTCTGTGATACTGCAGAAACCTCTTGAAGCTTGCAGAGATGATTGTGCCACTCGTTACAAACAGCCCAGGCCTCATTACACCCTCAGAGCTGAGGAGGGAGCCCAGGCACACAGCTGAAGTTTCCTTGGCTCTTTTCTAAAGCTGCTTGTTTAACGTGAAGATCTCAAGGACATGCATCCCCAGGGGTGGTTGTCTCCTGCTCCAGTAATGGAGATTAAATTTGTGGTAGTTAGCTAGCTGCCTCTATTTTTTTCTAACAAGGAAGCTAAAATTCATTAAAAACTAATTAGGAATGTATAGGAGGTTAATGCTCCATGTTAAGCCTTATTAATGTGAGATAAGTAATTCATAAAGTATCAAAGGACTGCAATGGGCAGAATGAAGAAGAATTATACCACCAAAAACTACATAAAAGTAACATTAAGGAGCTTGTTTGAGCCTGAAAATGCTGAGTTGAAGCTAAATCTCTGTCACTAACTTTTTTTTTTCTTCTGCATGTGCTGCTCCTTCTTTAAGAATCACAGAACTGACAGGGCTGGAAGAGACATCAAGGATCAGCCAGTTCCACCTCTCCTGCCATGGGCAGGGACACCTCACACTAGGTCAGATTGCCCAGAGCTACATGCAGCCTGCCTTAAAAACTGCCAGGGATGAGGCTTCCACCACCTCCCTGAGCAACCTGTGCCAGTGTCTCAGCACCCTCGTGATGAACAACTTCTTCCTAACATCTAATCTCAATCTCCCTCCTCTATCTTGGTTCCATTCCTCCCAGTCCTATCACTACCTGGCACCCTAAAAAGTCTCTCCCCAGCTTTTCTGCACCCCACTTCAGGCACTGGAAGGCCACAATGAGATCTCCTCAGAGCCTTCTCTTCTCCAGACTGGTCAGCCCCAACTCTCTCAGCCTCTCCCCAGAGCGGAGCAGCTCCATCCCTCCCAGAGAGCATCATCTTCTGCAGCTGAGGCTGGGCTGTGAGTTAAAAGAGAAAGTCATCTTAAGGAGTGTGGATTCCTGAGCAAATGATTTCACATCCTTAGGATGCTCAGCGTGCAAGTTGTTGGCTAGATCTGAGCCATGTATCTTCAGATGGTGCTGTTGCAGCTGCCTCTGAGCCATGGTGACTTGCAGTTTTAGCAGGCAGGGAAAAAAAAGAAGGAGCTACTGGGATATCTCTTGGATCTCCCACGTTTCTAAATGAAAGAATTAAATGCTTGTAATTTGCTTTCATTTGCTTTTGTTGGGTAATGAGCTGCTTTTCAGGCTGGCTTTGCTGGGTCGTTGCAAGTGAACAATATGGTGCAGAATCACACAGTGATGGCTGGAAAATTCTATTCATTGAGGTGCTCCAACCTCTGCCCACAGCCAGCCCTCTTCCAGCCTCAGCCCTACAGCTGTGCAGAGGGCACCTATGCCAATGTCACCTCCTGACCCCTTGTAAACCACAGAAGATGCTGAAACAAACAAAAGTCAGCCACAGCTAACTCACACTAGAGCATGAAACTAGAGGCTCTTGTACTAGCTTTGTTCTGGGATCAGTTTGGGGCACCCCACTCCAAGAAGGGTGCTGAGGTGTTGGAGTGGGTCCAGAGGAAGGCAAGGAAGATGGGGAAGGGTCTAGAGAACAGGGATGGGGAGGAGCAGTTGAGGGAACTGGGGTTGGTTAGTGTAGAGAAGAGGAGGCTGAGGGGAAACCTCAGTGCCCTACAGCTCCCTGAGAGGAGTTTGGGGTGAAGTGGGGGTTGGGCTCTTCTCCATTGTAATTAGAATTAGGATGAGAGAAAATGGCCTCAAGTGTGGTCAGCAGGCTGAGGGAGGTGATTATGCTCCTCTGCTCTGCTCTCCTGAGAGCCCACCTGAAATATTGTGTTCAGCTCTGGACCTCCAGCACAAGGATGACATGGAACTGCTGGAGTGAGTCCAGAGAAGGCCACAAATACAATCAGAGTCTTGGAGCACCTCTTTGTAAAGAGAAAATGGCCTCCAGCTGCTGAAGAAGTGGCCAGGGACTGGCAGAGGCTGCCCAGGGAGGTGGTGGAGTCCCCATCCCTGAAGGCCTTCCAGAAGTGTGTGGCCATGGCACCTGGGGACGGGGTTGAATGGCCGTGGTGCTGTTAGGTCAGTGGTTGGACTCGATGATCTTGGAGGTCTTTTCCAGCTGGAAGGGTTCTATGATTCTGTGGTTCAGTGATCCTCCAGCCATGAAGAATGCTGTGGGGCCAGGGCTGTTGAGCAGGAGCAGCTCGGCTGCTGCGGTTGCGCTGCGCAGAGTGAATTGTAGCCCTGGTGTGAGTGATCAGAAAATAAGGAGATGTGACAAGTTAACCACCTCAGAAATACTCCTGCTTTACTTTCATCCCAGAGGAACACTAAGTGCTTTATAAGCCACAGAGATGAATTGCTTCATGCATCACTGAAGAGCAGCTACCTCTGGCAGAGGAAAGCAGGAGCAGCTGTGCAGGGTACACAGCTTTGTGCTGCTCAGCAGGTGGAGCAGGATGCTGAAAGGGCTCTGGACAACTTTGGCTCTCCTCGCTCTGCTCAGGCAAGAACACCCTGCACACATCTGGTTTGGTTTCCATCTCCTAAAGGATCGAGTTTAAGGCTCGAGTGAGATTGGTTGGACATGAACATAGAATCACAGGGTCATAGAATGGTTAAGGTTGGAGAAGACCTCTGAGGTCATCCAGTCCAACCACCAAGCCAACACCACCATGCCCACCGAAACAGTTGACTGCAGATATTATGAAGCCTTTGGTTGGGGTACAAGGGAAAGTTTCTTCCCAGCAAGGGTTCTCAGGTGCTGGCACAGACTGGATGTGGTTTAGTGGCAGTGACTTAGCAGTAGTGGTGGGACTGTGAGCAATAGTTGAGTGGTTGGACTTGATCTGAAAAGTCTCTTCCAACCTCAACAGTTCTATGACTCTATGAATAGTCAAGAATGGACCTAAGTAAAAAGCAGGAGCAGCACAGAATCACAGAATAGTTCAGGATGGAAGGCATCTCAGAGCTCATCTACTCCAACCCCTCTGCCATGTGCAGGGACCCCTCTCAACTAGACTTGGCCACTCAAGGCCTCATCCACCCTGGCCTTGAACACTTCCAGGGAGGAGGCAAGGACCAGCATGAAGGAGGAGATCTGGCAGCATGGCCAGGGGCAGAGAAGGAGGAGAAGGAAGCTGAGCTGGTGTGTACTGGGAAGAGGCAAAGTCAGCCCAGGGCCCACACTGCTGCCTGTCACAGCTGGGCTTTCCCAGGCAGGGCTGCAGCTCCTTGCTTCTGTCCAGCCTCATCCAGGGCTTAGTTGCTACATCACTTTCTTTTTTCCCCCTTCTTTTCCTTGAAATACAGCCAAGAAAGAAGGTAGAGCAGCTGTGATCTTGATGTAGCTGGGTAAGTCAGCTCTTTCATCAGGTACAGCAACAGCTACTTGCACAGCCCCAGACAGAGGAACTACACTCTCCAGGTAGCAGCACTTCTAGACAGCAAGAGAGGTTCACCTTCTTCTACTGTCAGATACCAAAGGGGTTTAGGTTCCCAAGAAGGTTACACTCCTGGGGGGTTTCTCCTCTTTTAAAATAATACATGGTGAAACCAGGAGGGGAGGTTCTGCCTCCCCTGTGCTCAGCACTGCTCTGGCCACACCTGGAGTGCTGTGTCTAGTTCTGGGCTCCTCAATTCAAGAGAGATGTTGAGGTGCTGGAAGGTGTGGAGAGAAGGGCAGCAAGGCTGGGGAGAGGCCTGGAGCACAGCCCTGTGAGGAGAGGCTGAGGGAGCTGGGGGTGTGCAGCCTGCAGCAGAGGAGGCTCAGGGCAGAGCTCATTGCTGTCTGCAGCTGCCTGCAGGGAGGCTGTAGCCAGGTGGGGTTGGGCTCTGCTGCCAGGCAGCCAGGGACAGAAGAAGGGGACACAGCCTCAAGCTGTGCCAGGGCAGGTCTAGGCTGGATGTTAGGAGGAAATTGTTGGCAGAGAGAGTGATTGGCATTGGAATGGGCTGCCCAGGGAGGTGGTGGAGTCTCTGTGCCTGGAGGTGTTGAAGCCAAGCCTGGCTGGGGCACTTAGTGCCATGGTCTGGTTGGTTGGCCAGGGCTGGGTGCTAGGTTGGACTGGATGAGGTTGGAGCTCTCTTCCAACCTGCTTGGTTCTATTATTCTGTGATGGTTTTCCTTAACATTCCTTTAGCTGTGTCTGCTGTTTGGGTCTTGTCCTTCTATTCTATTTATAACTCTCCTGAAGTGTAGTGGAACAGAATGGGAATCATCCTGCAGAGACCTTTGGAAGCTGACAGAGCAGCTCCCTATTTAGAAAGCATCCACCTAGGCTAGAGCATGGGACCTTGTGCTGGCAGCTCCTGCTCCTTGCCACTTAATAGCTGCTGGAGGATCTACTCACTGAGAACACTGCATCCCACCATGTCAGGGCTTGGAGGGGACCTTGACAGATCATCTAGTCCAACCCAGAGCAGGCTTGCCTAGAGCAGGTTGCATAGCAACACGTCCAGGTGGGTTTGGAAAGTCTCCAGAGAAGATTCCACAACCTCCCTGAGCTCGTCTTTTGTTCTGCAAGACTCAGATCCCTGGGTACAGGAACCTGCAGAGTTGAGTGTGCAAAGCACAGCATCTCCCACACTTCTAATCTCTCTCCCTGTAGAGTCTCAATAACTCACTAACTTTTGAGTCCTACTTCATCACCAAAGGGAAGGTTTCAGGCATGGTGCAGGGCTTCTGAACTCATCCTTGCTTTTGTTTGAGGGAAAGGTCCAGCTGGAGAGCTGTAACCAGTGGAGTCCCCCAGGGATCAGTGCTGGGTCTGGTGCTGTTCAACATCTCCATCAACGGCACTGATGAGGGCACAGACAGACAGAGTCTGCTCAGCAGCTTTGCTGGTGACACCAAGCTGGGAGGCTTGGCTGAGACAGCTGCAGGCTGTGCTGCCATCCAGAGAGCCCTGGGCAGACAGAGCTGGGCACAGAGGAACCAGATGAGGTTCACCAAGGACAATGCAGAGTCCTGCACCTGGGGAGCAATAATAAACTGCAGCAGCACAGGCTGGGAGGTGACTGCTGGAGAGCAGCCCCAAGGAGAGGGACCTGGGAGTGCTGGGGGAGAGCATCCATGGCACAGCAATGTGCCCTGGGGGGCAAGAGGCCAATGGGGTCCTGGGGGGCATTAAGCAGAGTGTGTCCAGCAGATCAAGGGAGGTTCTCCTCCTCCTCTGCTCTGCCCTGATGAGACCTCTTCTTGAGTACTGCCTTCAGTTTTGGGGTCCCCAGTTTAAGAGGGACAGGGATCTGCTGGAGAGGGTCCAGTGGAGGGCGGTGAGGATGATGAGGGGACTGGAGGGCATGGCTGACGAGGAGAGGCTGAGGGACCTGGAGCTGCTTGGTCTGGAGAAGAGAAGACTGAGAGGGGATTTAATCTCTGAGGGCTGGGGGTCAGGAGGGGGGGACAGGCTCTGCTTACTGCTCCCTGGGGTAGGACAAGGAGCAATGGATGGAAGCTCACAGGAGGTTCCAGCTCAACACAAGGGGGAACTTCTTGACTGGAAGGGTCCCAGAGCCCTGGCACAGGCTGCCCAGAGAGGTTGTGGAGTCTCCTTGTCTGGAGCCTTTCAAGGCCTGTCTGGATGTGTTGCTGTGTGCCCTGAGCTAGATTGCATGGTCCTGCTCTGGCAGGGGGCTTGGGCTGGATGATGTCTTTGGGTTCCTTCCAACCCCTGACATCCTGTGAGCCTGTGAAAAAACAGAGGGAGGGCACAGAGCAGCAGAAAACTGGGAGATACCTCAGTGTAGTGCCCAGAACAGCCCAGGAGGCACCAGAACAGCTCCCAGAGACTCTGCACGGAGCCTCAGGGGATTCTAGCTCAGACGTTTCCCTGCAAGATGCTTGTGCTGGGTTTGCTGGGCCAGTGTGGCAGTGCAGCCATGTGCTGCAGGTCAGCAGCAGATGAGGCTCAGCCAGCTCAGCTGCCTGCAGTTGCCCACAGGTGTGTCCCACACCACCAGCATCACAACCAGGATAAAAGGGGCAGATTGGAGGAGGAGAGCCTTGTGCTGGAGCTTCTCCTCACCCTGCTTCTCTTCCTGCTCTTGAGAACCTCCTGCCTGGACATTGTGGTTGCTGCTCCTCAGGTAGGCTGAGTAGAACTCTTTGTGCTGGCATCGGTTTGGGCTTGACACTGGTTCTTGATATTTGTGTTGTCTTCGTTTCTGCCTGTGGGTCCTCTCCTTCTCCTGACTCCCTCTCTCTGCTGGGGAGGGCTCATCAGGTGCTAGAGCAGTTGCTGGAGTTCAGCCTCAGGTAGAGGCAGACAGTGCTGTAGAAAGAGACTTTTCTCTCCCTGCTCTGAGGACAAAAGACAGTTAAGTTAGCTCTTAGCTCCTTGAGATCCCTCAACTGGAGCTCCCAGGGCAAATTGCTGTTCTGTAATGATCCAGTCTTCTGCAGTGCAGCTCCCTGCCCAGCTTCATCAGCTGCTAACAGGCACCTGCCAAGGGGCTGTTACCAAGCAACAGCTCTCCTTGGCTCAGGCTTCTTTATTATCAGCAGTGATTATATTTAGTGACCTGGCACAGGAGTCTGTGCCAAGCTGTTGTTAGCCCTCCATGAGGCTGGGTATTAATTTGAGTCCAAAATGAAGAGCAGGCAGCACTGGAGAGGATTGGTTTTGCAGCCCAGGGAGAAGCTACTGTCTGCAGTGGGCTGGTGGCCATGGGCTGCTCTTTGTGGTGGCCAAGGAGCTGGTGAGTGGAACTTGTGTGGTTGGTGCATGCTGGGGCTGATGTCAGCTCTGCTTTACCGGCAAGCACTGGGTCAAGGTGTGACACGGAATCATGGAATTGTTCTGGTTGGAAAAGACCTCTGAGATCTTTGAGTCTAAGCTTTGACCTAATCCTGGCCTTTAAACCACGTCCCCAGGAGCCACAAAGATAAATAAGGGAGTGGAATATCTCCTTTACAAGGAGAGCCTGAGGGAGCTGGGGCTGTGCTGCTGGGAGAGGAGGAGATGAGAGGTGACCTCAGCAGTGGGTATCAATGTGTGCAGTGAGTGCCAGGGGGCTGGAGCCAGGCTCTGCTGGGTGATGCCCATGACAGCACAAGGGGCACTGGGTGGAAGCTGAGGCAGAGGAGGTTTCATTTAAACATGAGGAGGAATTTTCTCCCTGTGAGGGTGGCAGAGCCCTGGCACAGGCTGCCCTGGGGGGTTGTGGAGTCTCCCTCTCTGGAGCTATTCCAGAGCTGCCTGGATGTGTTCTTGTGTGACCTGCTCTAGGTGCTGCTGCTCTGGCAGGGGGGTTGGACTGGATGAGCTTTGGAGGTCCCTTCCAGCCCCTGATGTTCTCTGCTTCTATGTCTACATGTTTTTGAACTTGGTGCCTCCACCACTTCCCTTGGCAACCTGTTCCAGTTCCTGACCTCTCCTCCAGGAGAGGAATTTTTCTGCATATCCAAATTCAGCCTCCTCTGGAGCAGCTCGAGGCTATTTCCTTTCATCCTACTGCTGCTTACTGGGGAGATCATCCCCACCTTGTTCCAAGTCTTCACTCAGGGGGTGGTAAACAGTGATGAGCTCTGCCCTCAGCCTCCTCTTCTCCACACCAGGCACCCTCAGCTGCTCCTCTCCAGACCCTTCTCCTGTGTCCTCACGGAGCTGAGCACATGGTTACATAGTTGACTTCCCCATTTGTCACCTCGGGTGCCTGGAACCTCTCTTTGCCTGTGGTAGTTGTCTATAGACGGAGACAATTAGCACATCATTTGGAGGGCTCCAGGGACAGCCAATATTGTTGATATTAGATTAGACAGCAATTAGAATTAAGAATAATTCATGCAACAAAACAAACAAAAGGGCAGCAGCAAACCTGATGAGCAGTTGCTGCTAATCCATGTGACTGGTGTTTCCACAGGCACTGGGATTGCCTGGGCTTGACACCAGGGAAGCTTCGTGGCAGGCTGGGAGCTCATTCTGGGCTTCAGCAGGTGGCTGGCATTGGTCCTTGTGTGACTCTGCACTGGGTCACCTCAGCCTGGTCACTTCCTTAGCCACTCACCCTCTTGGCTGGAAGAAGCAAAAGCTTTGTCTGTGCCTGGTTAGAACTTGACTCCTAGAGCATGAGAAGTTCATAACTGGAGCTCAATCTGAGTTGCTTTGTGAGTGCTGTGTCCAGTTCTGGGCACCTCAATTCAAGAGAGATGTTGAGGTGCTGGAAGGTGTTTGGAGAAGGGCAGCAAGGCTGGGGAGGGGCCTGGAGCACAGCCCTGTGAGGAGAGGCTGAGGGAGCTGGGGGTGTGCAGCCTGCAGCAGAGGAGGCTCAGGGCAGACCTCATTGCTGTCTACAAGTACCTGCAGGGAGGCTGTAGCCAGCTGGGGTTGGGCTCTGCTGCCAGGCAGCCAGCAACAGAAGAAGGGGACCCAGGCTGCAGCTGTGCCAGGGCAGGTCTAGGCTGGATGTTAGGAGGAAGTTGTTGGCAGAGAGAGTGAGTGGCATTGGAATGGGCTGCCCAGGGAGGTGGTGGAGTCTCTGTGCCTGGAGGTGTTGAAGCCAAGCCTGGCTGGGGCACTTAGTGCCATGGTCTGGTTGGTTGGCCAGGGCTGGGTGCTAGGTTGGGCTGGCTGAGCCTGGAGCTCTCTTCCAACCTGCTTGATTCGGTGGTTTAGCCTTGGCAGAGTTAGAGAATGGTTGGATTGGAGCCTAAAGGACTTTTCCACCCAGAAAAGACTGATTTTATAGGAATGTAAAAATCCTAATTAGGGAGTTTTAATCTGAATGAATCCAAGGGGAGGACAGAGTCAGTTTCAGTTCTTTCTTTCAGCTTCTCTGGTGCAACAAAGAGCACTTTATGCATGAGGGCAGAGATTTAAGAGATAGCCAGCTCAGTCTGGAGTTTCTGCCAGCAATCTCCTCTTTTTTCCCTTTTATTTGTAAGAAAAGTGGTTCCCTGTGTTATGTGCATGTTTGGAAGCCTGCCAAGGCATTAGATGTCTACGAGCTGATGATAAAGAAAGTGCCTGTATGGTCTACCAACTGCAGATCTGTCTCTGCTGCAACTTGTGCATTGTTTTCAGGGGAGGGCAGAGAAGGAAGCTGAGTTGTTCCCACTGCCAGTTTCCCACTTCCTTAGCAAGTGCTGCTGTTGCTAAGAAGGTTTTACAGCTTCACAGCTTGCATGGGGAAGGGACCCTCAGAGGTCATCTTGTCCAACCTCCACCTCCTGTAGGCAGCAAGGACAGCTCCAACTAGAGCAGGCTGTCCCCTGGACACAGCAAGGCTGATCTTGAATGTCTCCAGGGACAAGGCCTCAACCACAAGAATGGGGAGATGGAGAAAGGGAGAGAAGAGAATTTGGATCACCACCCAGATAATGATCACCATATAGGACCTTGGAGCAGAGGAGCCTAAGGGCTGCCCTCACTCCTGTTGATAAAGATGTGCAGGGCAGTGTCAGGGGGATGGAGCCAGGCTGTGCTCAGGGGTGTGCAGTTAGAGGGCACAGGTTGCAAGCAGGAGCAGAGAAGGGTCTGCAGGAACAGAAGGCAAAACATTTTTACTCCAAGTGTGACAGAGCCCTGGAGCAGGCTGCCCAGAGACGTTGTGGAGTCTCCTTCTCTGGAGTTGCTGAAAGCTCGCCTGGATGTGTTCCACTGTGCCCTGCCCTAGGTGATCCTGCTCTGGCAGGGAGATTGGACTGGATGTGCTTGAGTTCCCCTCCTTCCCCTAACATTCTATGGCCAAAATAAAGCTGAGGAATGTAGCTTGTTACATCTGCTTCCTGAGTTTGTCCTTAACACGGGAGACAGCTTCAGGCTTCTCCTTGTTGCTGTACAGAAGCAGCCCTGGTGGCAGTGCCCAGGTGCTCCAGTATGCACAGCCTGAGTTAACCCCCACAGGTAGGTGATCACCAGTTCTGTCCCATCCTCTGTTGTGTGCATGAAGTGACTAACAGATCTCTTCAGAGAGCTAAGGCAGCTGCTTCTTAGCAACACAAGCCCAGAAAACTGAAAAGGCATTTAGGAAAACGACTTGAGAGAAGCAATATTGATGTGTTCACAGCGCAGTTTGCTTCTGATCAAAGCACAACTCGGGTTTCTAGCATCTCTGTTTTAGCAGAGATTTCAATGTTGGGCAATAGTCTGTTTACACTCTCTGCTGAAGGCTCAGTACTGCAAATACAGCAGCCTGCTGGTGGCTTTATGGAGGCCATCCACAACCTGAAGGGGGCTACAAGCAGGCTGCGGAGGGACTGTTTGCAAAGGCCTCCAGGGGCAATGGTTTGAAACGAGAGCAGAGCAGATTGAGACCGGAACAAATTCTGCACCGGAGGCTGCTGCAACACTGCAACAGGTTGCCAGGAGAGGTGGTTGAGGTCCCATCCCTGGAGATATTCCAGGTGAGGTTAGACAGGGCTGTGGGCAGCTTGATTTAGTGGAGGATGTCCCTGCTGAGTGCAGGGAGGGCTGGACTAGATGAGCTTTGGAGGTCCATTCCATGATCCTGTAATATCCCAGACTCACAGGACATCAGGGTTGGAAGGGACCCAAAGAGCTCATCCAGTCCAACTCCCCTGCCAGAGCAGGACCATGCAATCTAGCTCAGGGCACACAGAACACATCCAGACAGGCTTTGAAAGGCTCCAGAGAAGGAGACTCCACAATGTCTCTGGGCAGCCTGTGCCAGTGCTCTGGGACCCTCCTCCTTGTGTTGAGCTGGAACCTCCTGTGCTGCAGCTTCCATCCATTGCTGCTTGTGCTATCCCAGGGAGCAGTGAGCAGAGCCTGTCCCCCCCTCCTGACCCCCAGCCCTCAGAGAGTTACAGACATTGATTAAATCCCCTCTCAGTCTTCTCCAGACTAAGCAGCTCCAGGTCCCTCAGGCAGTGCTCCAGTCCCCTCATCATCCTTGTAGCCCTCTTCTGGATTCTCTCCACTAGATCCCTGTCCTTCTTCAACTGGGAAGCCCAAAACTGAAGGCAGTACTCAAGAAGATGTCTCCCCAGGGCAGAGTAGAGGGGGAAGAGACCCTTTCTTGATCTGCTGGACACACTCTTCTGAATGCCCCTCAGGATCCCATCTGCCCTCTTGCCCCCCAGGGCACATTGCTGTGCCATGGATGCTCTCCCCCAGCACTCCCAGGTCCCTCTCCTTGGGGCTGCTCTCCAGCAGTCACCTCCCAGCCTGTGCTGGTGCAGTTTATTGCTAATACCCTGACAGAGATGTGACTTGTGCCCTCTCATTGCACTGAGTTTGTCATCCTGTTGCTGCAGCTAGGAACACAATGAAGGCAGAAGGGAGATGTGTGGAGCAAGCAGTGCTTGATTTAATGACTCACTGCCGTTAATTTTGACAACAACCTTCCGCTGCTTTGAGTTGTTTCCACAACTGCAGCTAAGGCTTTTAAAGGCATAATTCAAGGTTTTCTAAGGAGCAGTTTTAAACCTGTGGAAAAATTCCCAGATGTGGCTGTAAACCCTCACAGGAGGGCTGCTTTTTTGTGTGGTTGTATCACTGTACATTGAGCAAGGCAGGGCCTGGATGGCATGAACAGGATCCTGTGTTGCCTTGGTAATTGGCTTGTGCCTGATGTGGATTTTCCTTGCTTCAGCTCTTCTCTTAATTGCCACTGACTGCACGAATCAGCTGATGCACAGAATGGTTTGGGTTGGAAGGGACCTCTGAGATCATCCAGCTCAACCTTTGATCTAGCACTAAAGGGTCAACACTGAACCATGTCCCTAAGTGCCAGGTCCACATGGCACTTGAACACACACCCCCTGCCCAGGGATGGAGTTTCCAGCACAGCTCTGTGCAGCCTGTTCCATTGTCTGAGAACCCTTTCAGTGAGGAAATATTTCCAGCCTATAATCTCTGGACTCAAAAGTCCCTCCATAAACTGCCCATTTGTGGTATAATTCTGCAGAGCATCATCAGAACTAACCCAAGTGCAACATTCCTGGGAATGGGAAATCAGAATGTGTCTGGGAAATGAGGAATTCCATCCTTTCACACAGTAGAATCATAGAACCAAGCAGGTTGGAAGAGACCTCCAAGCTCACCCAGCCCTGGCCAATCAACCAGACCATGGCACTAAGTGCCCCAGCCAGGCTTGGCTTCAACACCTCCAGGCACAGAGACTCCACCACCTCCCTGGGCAGCCCATTCCAATGCCAATCACTCTCTCTGCCAACAACTTCCTCCTAACATCCAGCCTAGACCTGCCCTGGCACAGCTTGAGGCTGTGTCCTCT
Source organism: Tricholaema leucomelas (assembly GCA_013400475.1). Lineage (NCBI taxonomy): Eukaryota > Metazoa > Chordata > Aves > Piciformes > Lybiidae > Tricholaema lacrymosa > Tricholaema leucomelas. The sequence continues at coordinate 237,816 of WAAF01012966.1, forward strand.
TCTTCTGTCCCTGGCTGCCTGGCAGCAGAGCCCAACCCCAGCTGGCTACAGCCTCCCTTCAGGGAGCTGCAGACAGCCATGAGGTCTGCCCTGAGCCTCCTCTGCTGCAGGCTGCACACCCCCAGCTCCCTCAGCCTCTCCTCACAGGGCTGTGCTCCAGGCCCCTCCCCAGCTTTGGCGCCCTTCTCTGGACACCTTCCAGCACCTCAACATCTCTCTTGAATTGAGGAGCCCAGAACTGGACACAGCACTCCAGGTGTGGCCTGAGCAGGGGGGCAGAATGTCACAGTGTTGCTGGATTCAGATCTTCTGGAGGTGTTCTTGATTACAGACCGCTGGAGGCAGCCAAATGCAGTCTGACAGGTTGCATCCCAGGAGAATCGCTGCTGTTACAGCACCCCCTGGGCCTGAGGTGAAGGGGATCAGGAAGTGGGAACCTGAGGGCTGGAGGCAAAGCCTGTGTCTGGTTTTGGTACGAGCTCTCTGCTGTTGCTGGCAGCTGGATGCTAGAGACTTCAGCACTCATTTATGTTATGTTCAGTGCAAGCCTTTGACAGTTGCTTGTGTTTACAGAAACAGAGTCGGTTTGGGTGGAAAAAACCCTTTAGCAGCAGCTAGTCCAGACAGTCTCTACCTCTGCCAAGGCTGAGGCTAAACACTGTCCCTCAGCATCACACCTCTGCCTCTTTAGAACACCTCCAGGTGTGGAAATTGAGCCACCTCCCTGGAGAGCCTGTTTCAGGCTTTGAGAACTCTTTCAGGCAAGAAGTTACTTCTGTCCAGCCCAAAGCTCTCCCGGTGCAGCTTGAGGCCATTTCCTCTCATCCTATCACTTCTAGGCAGCAGAGCCCAAGCCCAGCTCCCTGCAGCTTCCTCTCAGGAGCTGCAGAGAGCAGTGAGCTCTGCCCTCAGTCTCCTCTGCTCCACACTACACACCCCCAGCTCCCTCAGCTGCTCCTCCCCAGCCCTGTGTTCCAGACCCTTCCCTGGCTTGGTTGTTATCCTCCTGATGTGCTCCAGTCCCTCAGTGTCTTTCTTGTAGTGAGGGCCCCAAAACTGAACCCCATTTAGTCATCCTGCGCAGAGCTGCTTCCCAGCAGCTGTTCTGTTCAGGACTTGCATGTTTGGGATTTGCTGATCAGGAAGGTGTCTTGCAAACCCCACACTGTGGCAAGTCTTGTTTCCAGCCCATCTAAAGTGAGAGACTAACTGTAGAGAGGGACCTGATGTGGTACTTCCCAGTTCTCAGCAGCATCTTGTCTTCATTAATCTTGTTTCCCACTAAATGATGATAGAGCAGGATGCATCCTGCTCTCCCAGACAGGAGGAGAAGAAGAAAATAATGCTTGGACTTGGTGGTCTTGGAGGTATTTTCCAATCAAGATGTTTAGATGAGTGTGAAAAGGACAAACATTCCCTGATCAGCAGCTCAGGGCAAGAAGTTTCTTCTAAGATCATCATTCTATGATGAGAGCATTATGTTGGTAACCTCTCCCATCTGGAGCCAGGAATCTATCCTGCTTTGATCCCTCTGCTGTGGAGGAGTGAAGAAGTCAATTGTCCCTGGCAGCTGTAGCTACAGGAAGCAGACTTTGGTGCAGTACCACACTTGCAGTGGTGTCAGCTGGCCAGAGGGCCTCTTAGTCAGCTTGGGTCCTGTGCTCTGATGTTGCTCTCATGAAAACACACAGAACAGCTCAAGCTAACTTGAGAGGGGGTGAGCTTGCTGCTGTGATCACCCTGCTGGCTATGTGGCCAGGGTGAAGTTATCAGGAGCAAAGAATGAAGAAGAACAAACTACCCATGGAGAAATGTGACCCATGGTGGCAATGGGAGCTCTCCTACAGAGTGCCTGCCCCAGCAGAGTGCAGGGTCCTGCGCCTGGGTCGGGACAACTTCAGGCACAAATGCAAGCTGAGTGCAGAGGGGGTTGAGAATAGCCCTGAGGTAAAGGCTTTGGGGGTGTATTCCTCTGTGGGAGTAAGGTTAAAGCCCCACAGCCTCCCTGGGCAACCTGTGCCAGTCTCTCACCACCCTCACTGCAGAGAACCCTTTCCTAACATCCAGTTTCAGTCTCCCCTCTGCCAGTTCAAACCCATTCCTCCTCATCCTGTTATTACCAGACCTTGTCAATAGTCCCTCCCCAGCCCTCCTGTAGCCCCCTTCAGATCCTGGAAGGCCACTCCAAGGTCTCCTGGAAGCCTTCTCTTCTGCAGGCTGCAGAGCCCCAACTCTCTCAGCCTGTCCTTATAGCAAAGGTGCTCCAGCCCTCTGAGCATCTTACAAGGTAAGCACTCAAAGTCTGAGCTTTCCTCAGAGGAGGGCTACATCCCATAGCAGCAGCAGAATGCTGTATTCTCAGACCACCCACCAGGGTCTCCTCAGCTGAAAGGCTGAGAAAAGAACTCCTGTGTCAAAAGACTCTTTTTTTTGCAGCCCATAAAGCAACAAAACATTTCCTCCAAGGGTCAAGCTCCTGTATTGCAGATAAAATTGTCCTGACCTTTCATCTCTATTGACAAAGATTTCTCTCCACAGAAGTGATTTCTGACTCCCACAGCTGACAGAAGTTCTGTCACTTGACACGGTGGCAATCAGACCTTTTCAGCACGGGCAGAATGCAGCTGGGGAGGCATGGTAGGTGCTCTTAGAGCATCAGCAGAGAAAGGCACTTTAGAGTATTGACAAACAGTGAAGCTTTTCAGACTGCTGTGGGTTTATCCCAATTATTGTTCTCAAGACTTCCATTTTCTTTCCTCTCTTTTTCCCCTGGAATGGGGCATACCTTGGTTCAGCAAGGTTTGCATCTGAACTTGCTTTTAAAGACCTGTGTGATGGTGATTGGAATCATTTTGGTTAGAAGATACCTTTAAAGTTGAGTCTCTAACTCTGCCAAGGCTGGGGCTAAACCATGTCCTTCAGCACCACATCTCTGCCTCTTTGGAACACCTCCAGAGATGGAGACTCAGCTACTTCCCTAAGCAGCCTGTGCCAGCCTTTGAAAGCCCTTCCTTAGATCTTGCTCAGGTTTCCAGCTACTCTAACTGTACCCAGGGCATACTTGTAAGGCAGAGGACAGCTAGATCTGCCATCCATCATCTCTTCAGTAGATAGCAAGCAGAGCTGAAGCACAGTCCACCTGCTGCCAGCTTGCTGCTTGTCAGTCCGGTGCCTGCTCGCTCCATACTGATGGGTCACGCTCATAGAATTGTAGTAGTTGGGAAGGAGCTTCAAGGTCCAGTCTCTGAGTGTCCCAAAGTGCCATGCCAACACTTTTGGAACTACTGCAGGGCTGAGGACTCCACCACCTACCTGGGCAGCCTGTTCCAATCCCTGACCACTCTTGCAGCAAAGACATTTTTCCAACCTAAACCTCCCCTGTCACAACTTGAGGCCATTCAGTTTCATTCTATTACTACTTACTTGGGCAAAGAGATAATCCCCACCTGGCTCCCACTTCTTTTCAGGTAGTGTTGGAGGGGGAGAAGGTTTCCCTTCAATCTCCTCTTCTCCACACTAACCACCTCCAGCTCCCTCAGCTGCTCCTCCCCAGCCCTGTTCTCCAGACCCTTCCCCAGCCTTGCTGCCCTGCTCTGGACACACTCCAGCACTTCAGTGCTCTTCTTGTAATAAGGCAGATGAAGTCCTTGCTTTTATGATGCACTGTAAGCTGCATTTTCACTCCCTATAGACATTTAAAGTGTCTTTTCCCAGTGTATGTCTTCCTCAGTCTCCTGGAAAAGTGGGTTTAGTGTATGCCAGCAGAAGTGGTGGATTAATAGCCAGGAAACTGCTTCTATTTCTGCCTTCATCACTGCTTCACACTGTTGCCTTAGATACAGAACTGAACTACTAAAGTCCCCAATCTTGAGGGGAAAAAATAAATTAGTTTGATTTTGGAAGAGGTTTGCTGCAGTCATTGAGTGCCAGTAGATCAGATCTCCTAGAGAGATCTTCAGCATGGTTCATTTCACCTCCTGGAAACTTAGACTGGGGCTGATGGAGGCCTTGAGCAACCTGGAGCAGTGGAAGGTGTCCCTGCACATGGGGGCAGGGGCCTTGGAACTAAATGATTCAGACTGCATCAGATTGAGAGAGACCTGCAGAGGTCATCTTGTCCAGCTCCCCTGCAGGCAGCAGGGACACCTCCAGCTAGATGAAGGCTGATGTGATGGCTTGGGAGTTACCCAATCCCCTACACAATGAA
>WAAF01012968.1:8639-77024 GCA_013400475.1 Tricholaema leucomelas
GGGGGAAAGAAGAATGTGTGATTTGGAAAAATGTTATGCAGTGCCAATCTGTATTCATTCTTTTCTGGAACGGGGAACTGAATAATGAGGGAATCATTTTGTGATTCATTTTCTCCCTGATTTGCAGTTGTGTTCATTTCTCGCAGCAGGAGGTAGAGAGCAACAGTAATTAGGTTCATACTGCCCCAAATGGCTGCTTGAACTTAGACAACTCATTTGATACTGACTTTGCTATGGCCTCATGTCACCCTATAAAGTGATGAATGTTCTTGACAGGTTGAAATCGCATCCCTTTTTGGACTAAGATGTAAGCTTCCTTCTCTGTTTGAAACTGCTCATCTGAGAAACACATATCATAGAATCATAGAATAGTTTGGAAGGGGTCTTAAACCTGCCCAGGGAGGTAGTGGAGTCTGTTTCTGGTGGCATTCAAAAGCCATGTGTCTTGGTTCTAATTTAAATTCCCAGAGACTCAAATATATTTGATAGAACCAATAACAATTTCATAGAGCGCCCTTCCCTCTTCCCCCTTCTTTCCCAAAAGAAAGGAATTAGATGTAGAGAGAGGAAAAGGTAAGCACACCCAGATAAATAATCTCACTCTGATTTGGAAGTTAAAAAGAAGAAAAGTTTAACAATAAATTAAAAAGGTATCTGAGGTAGGGAAGTTACAAAGGTGTAGGGAAGGGAAAACAAATACAAAATGTGTAAATGCAGACAGATTTTGATGGTAATGGCTTTGTCTGCCTCCTGGGTGATGGCCACGTGGCAAGAACCAGGAACAGGATGGTGATGCTGGTAAGCAGGGAGACAGGGAGTGCAGAGTGAGAGAGAACAGGAAGACCCCCTGCTTTTATAGACCTTTAGACAGGAAGGGGGAGTGGGCTAACCATGAATCACCTGGTGGTGTTCAGACCCACCCCTGGGGAGGGTCAAGACCACCTAGGGTCAGGTTCAAGGTCACTCTCCCTGGAGGGTTAACCCTGTAAACCATGTAAGCATTTCTGCTTGGGATATGGTTTGCTGGCTATGGTAGTGTTGACAGTTGGACTTGATGGTCTTAGAGGTTCTTCCCAGTTGAAAGAAGTCTCTGATTCTTTGGGAATGTACTTACTTTATTTCAGAAGTCCAGCAGTGTGAGTTCTTGGGTGATCTAAACCAAAGAGTATTCCCAGGAAAACAGCTCCCCTTCCTGTAACATCCTGTGAACATTCCACAGAAACACAAATACTAACTCAGCATCTGGCTGTTGCCTCCTTCATCACTGGGGACTTGTCATCTCTCCTTCAACATCTCGCTTGCCCCCTCTCTCAAATGGGAAAACCATTTTTACCTCTCCTGAAGAGAAGCATTATTTAGAGCTAGATTTTATTATCTCTTTCAAGCTAACTTTTTGAGCTCCCTTAGCCTCTTTTAATGTACTGAAGCACATCCTTGCTTTTAGCTCTGTTCCAAAACATATGTACCCATATAACGACAGACAGATGTTTTCCTTGGTCCCTCATCCAAAGCTTATTGAAGAATTTATCTTGTTATCCTCACAGGAACTTGGAGCATTCACAACTTTTGTTTTAAATAACATTAAGATATCTCAAGAAATAATGCCAGTGATAGAGATAACAGGTTAGCTTGGTCAGGTGGGTATAAAAACACATTAGAGGAGGTGCAGTTCAAAATTAAACTTCCCCCATGGAGCAAAGCATGCATCCAATCCACTCTGAATCCCACTCGTGTTGTAGAGTTAATATGAGCTCATCTAGGCATGTACAATTGTAGTCTCCAGTTTTAGTCATACTGGGATTTTTAATCCCCTGGATACAGAGACATTTTCTCTTATATAAAGCAAAATCTCCTTATGAACCAGTTTCCCAGGCCATGGAAAGTTACTCGGTCAGACTGTTAATAATTTCAGGCACTGAGAAAAATGCAGACAAAGGTCAGGGAGCTGAATTGCTACAGCTCCCTTGCCAGGTCTGTTTCCTAAGGCAGCAAGTCCTCCAAGCCCCAGGCTCTCCTAATTCTTTGTTGTCTTCCTTCTTGGGACTATTCAATACGGGCACTTCTGTGCATGGAGTTTCTAGTGGTCAAGGCTACAGATTTCTGCTTATGAGAAAGATGACTTTATTAAGAGCAGAGGTCTAGCTAGACTTTAACTGGAATATCATTATCTGTCTTGGGAATAGCCAAGGATAAAGATTTTGAAAGTGGGGATGGGACATTACCCAACCCAAAATGAAAGAATTTATTTTTATCACGTGTTTTTGAAGTATAGGTTAGAAACAATGCCAGTGAAGTAAGCCTTTGCTGTAGGCAGCGGCATTCAGGCTAAAAAACAAGGCCATTGAAGACTGAGTATCTACCATTTGAGCTCACTTACTGGTTAGAGCAGGAGCAGGCAGATGCAGGGTAGAAGTGGAGCACAGTTAGGTGGGTCTTGCAGCTGGAAATATATCATGGTGCCAACTGAAAACAAAATCTTTCCAACCTTATTTGCAGAAGAAGAAAGAGAGACTTGACATTTTAAGAAGTCTCTGTACTTCATATCAAAAAGGTCCATTTGATTTTGCTCCTCTGCTCTGCTAAGACCCTGTCTGCAGTGCTCAGGCCAGCTCTTGAAGCCTCAGCACAAGAGAGACATGGACCTGTTGGAGCAGGTCCAGAAGAGGCCTCTGCGAGAATCTGCTGTGAGGCCAGGCTAAGACAGTTGGGGATGTCCAGCCTGGAAAAGAGAAGGCTCCAGAGAGACCTTCTTGTGGTGCTTCAGTATGTGAAGAGGTCCGTAAGAAAGCTGTGTTTTTGTCAGGACTTGCTGTGACAGGACAAGGGGCAATGCTTTCAAACTAAAAGAGGGGAATTTAGCCTAGAGAGAAGGAAGACATTTTTTACACTGAAGGTGGTGAGACACTGGCCAAAGTTGCCCATAGAGGTGGTAGATGCCCCACCCCTGGAACCACTCCAGGTTAGATTGTTTGGGGCACTGAGCAACATACTCTAGTTGCTGATGTCCCTGCTGACTGCGGTGGGACTGGACTAGATGCCCTTTAAAGGTCTCTTACGACTCAAACCCTTCTATGATTCTGACTTCAAGCTGTTTCCAGGTTGTTGTAATGTATTAGAGCTCACTTTAATGACTGTGTGTGTTGGATGATGGAGCAGTGGTGTGGAGTTGCTTTTGAAAAAAGAAAAAGCAAACAACTACATCCTGTAAAGAGCAAACAGGTAATAGTTCATTTACATTAATTCCTTTTCTCCTTCTTCCCAGTAGGAGAAAGCTATGCAGAACAAAACACAGTAACTCTTCTTAAAATAACATTCAGCATATTGAATTCCTTATCAGTGTCTTCTTATGCAGATTGTTCTCTATTCATCAGGTTACAGATGTCCAGCAGCCCAATCATAAATGTCAATCTTAATATTTTTAGATCTAGTTAAGGAAATATGATGAGCACTGTCAGAGCTTGTTTACATTAGCCACAGGAACTTGCTCTCAGAAAGAAGTACTGGCATTTTCTTGGGTTTGGGCTTTTTCTTTGTTGTTTGCTTTTTGCTTGTTTGGTTGTTGTTTTTTTTTTTGGTTGATTGGTTATGTTTGATTTTTTTCTTGTTCTTCTTGTTGTTGTTACTTGCAACAGATAAATTCAAATCAAACAGAGGAATGTTTTGTGCTATTCCATATCTGTGGTAGCATGGAAAGCTTTGTGTGAAAGAAAATAGGAGCACTTGGGGACAGTTTGAAAACAGCCATGAATTTCTCTTAGAGGCCAAGTTTATAGAATCACAGAATGTCAGGGGCTGGAAGGGACCTTGAAAGATCATTTGGTCCAGGCCCCTGCCAGAGCAGGATCACCTATATCAGATCACACACAAATGCATCCAAACGGTTCTTGAATATCTCCAGAGGGAGACTCCACCACCTCCCTGGGCAGCTGGTTCCAGTGCTCTGTCACCCTCACAATGAAAAAATTCCTCCTCAGGTTCACATGGAACCTCCTATGTCTCAGCTTCTACCCATTGCCCTTTGTCCTGTCACTGGGCATCACCGAGAAGAGGTTGGCTCCATCCTCCTGGCACTCACCCCTTACATATTTATAAACATGAATGAGGTCACCCCTTAGTCTCCTTCTCTCCAAGCTAAAAAAGCCCCAGCTCCCTCAGTGTCTCCTCATAAGAAAGATGTTCAAATTCCTTAATCATTCCAGTCTGCTCCTAAAATACACATTTCCCTCTCTCACCTTAATTCATGTCATTTTTATCCTCAGGGAGAAACACGTATGAGTAGCCTGTGACCTTTTTTTGTTTCATATTCAGATTGCTCTGGTCTGACCCATTTATAGTCATGTGGCAGAGATATACTGACAGTAACACACTAGTGCAATGCTTGCTACTCCACTGGCATTTTCAGAGAGCAGCCAGATACAGAGAGAAAGCTACTTAAGAGAGAAAAATTATTGACTGCCATGGAATAGAAGATTCTCGGCTTCAGACTCATGGCTTTTTCTACATTGACAAGAAAACAATGCCTTAGGGAAGGAGAGTAGATGTTTTGTCATAGACTTCCAGCATGGTGGGTTGGAGAGGACCTCTGAGGATCATCCGCTCCAACTGCCCCACTAAAGCAGGATCACACACAGCAGGTTGTTCAGGATCACAATGTCCATGTGGGTTTGAAATCTCTCCAGAGAAGGAGACTGCACAACAGCCCTGGGCAACCTGTTCCAGGGCTCCAGCACCCTCACACCAAAGTTTTCCCTTACTTTTAGATGAAACTTTCTGTGTTCCAGTTTGTGTCTGTAGCACTTTGTCCAGTCACCGGAAAAAGAATTAAGCCCTATCTTCTCAACCATCACCTCTTAGATATTGATCAGCATTCAGATCTCCTCTCAGCCTTCTCTTTTCAGCAATTTTTCCTGGTATAACCCTACAGGCAAGATAGATGATTTTCCCACCCAAACTAGCTGGCCAAACCATTGATAACTCTTCTTTGCAGAAGTACTGATTCGGCTGAGCACTGTAAAGATTTGAATTCTGTAGAATCAATTGATGAGGACAGATTTGTGCCCAGCCTTTTTGTTTTGAAGATGTAAAAGGCATTAAACCATATTCTTCTAAGTCATATTCTCATATACTCCCTAAATGCAAAAAAAAAGCACCCCACCAACTCTGTCCCATTTTGGTTTTACATGGTCTCAACAACAGGGATAACCAAGATGGAGAAAACAGACAAAGGGAAGCTTGTGGAAAGTTTGCTTGGTATTATCAGTGCAGTAAAATAATCTTAGGGAGATATAAAATCCAGATGCAAACCACAGGACACAGAACTATGTTTTTATTGTTATATTTGGCGGATCTAAATTAAAATTATTAGTAACAGCAATAACAACCTGTTGAAATAGGACAAGTGGTGATGGTTTTGAACTAAAAGAGGGAGATTGAGATTAGAGAGAAGGAATAAATATTTTACACTGAGAGTGGAGAAACACTGGTCCATGTTGCCCAGAGAGGCATAGAATCATTCATAGAATCAACCAGGTTGGAAGAGACTTCCAAGATTATCCAGTCCCACCTATCACACATGCCCTGTCCCTGGAAACATTTCAGGTCAGGTTGGATGGGACTCTGAGCAACCTGTTCTAGTTGAAAGTGTCAATGCTGACCATAGTGAGGTTGGACCAGGTAACATTTAAAGGTCCCTTCCAACACGAACCTCTATGATTCTGTGTTTTTATTTAGCTCTACAGTTGTTTGTGGTGCTAGTTGGCATAGCCCAAACAGAATTCCAGTTTGCTACCCCAAGAGTTTGGGATTTTTCTTTCCCTTCCATAATGCTTGTGTATCACAGTATCACAGTATCACCAAGGTTGGAAGAGACCTCGCAGATCACCAAGTCCAACCCTTTACCACAGAGCTCATATGTGGGGTGTTTTCTAGATGTCTTGAGACAATGTTGGGAACTGAACTAAGAATCTTTCTTTTCCACTGTCAGATGTTTCTCTGCCCCTGGAATCAGCACCATGGTCAGAAAATTCTCTCTTCTCTTTCAGGAGATGGTGATAGGTATTTTCTCATCGCAGCAGGGCTTGCACTGATCTGAAATGACACAGCACTTCTGTATCACTTCCAAAAGCACAGAACATCTCTTACTCTGCAATAGAGAAAGAAGTGGGCTCATCAATATATGCATTTGGAGGGGAAAAAGAAAAAAAAAGGAAAAATATATTTCTAGGCTGATGACTGCAGTGGTGAGCTTTGACCTTCTGCAGTAGGAAACGGCTGATTTAATCCCTTGAATAAGGCTCGGTGTGAACAGGCTGACAGCACCTTAATTACAGGGTCACGATACTGTAATTATCAATAGCAGAGTGAAGTAAACTCTTCTCACGCGGCTCAAAGCACTTAATAACCACCGGAGATCTTTCACAAGTCATTTTCCCTTTGCCAGCAGAGGTAGCAAAATAGAGAAAGACATGACTTTCTGCCTCACTTTATGTGGTGCAATCATGATGAATGAGCTTCTTCCAGAAACACAACATTGCAATTCTCTTCCTTAAGCCTCCTCCGAAAGCCTCCTTTTATCTTGGTAGCTCCATCTGTTCAGCTCTTTACACCCTGATATGTTTTCATCTATAAAAAAGTCCAAATATTGTGGGAAACCAGTTAGGAGAGGGAACAGCCAGCTGAATCCCAAGCAACAACGTGCTTTGGTTTGATACCAAAGACAGAAAATGAAGCTAGGTTTTGATTTCCAAGCTGCAGATGATCATTGGGTAGCAGGTGTTTTCATACACAGACTACTCTCAGCCTGGCAGGGGAGAGTTTGGGGTTTTTTTTTCCATACTTCATGAGGTCTTTTTCCTTGTCAAGTATTATGGAGTCAGCTCAGTGTCTGAGCCCTGCAAAGTGCTGCACATGTGTTTTTCTTCCTCGGGCTGCTGTCCATCATGTGTAGCACACTTGATTTCTACATTCAAAAATCCAACCCAATAGAAAAGCAATTTCAGGTGGGAGAGGAAACTCTAGGATTCCTGTGAGCTCTTTTTAATGTTTTTTTCTTGTTTTAAATGAGTCTTTGTTAGGTCAGAGCACAGGACATGAGCATTCCTTTTGCTATTGGCATCTTTTGGAGCCACACGTCACTGCAGAGGAGACATGTCTTCCTCTGGGCTGCTGCTGCCACATCTCCAAGGAAGCCTCCAGTCATGGCAACAATATGACATTGGCTGAACTAACTGGAGCACAAGACTCCCAGCCAAAAAAATCTTGAGACCCATAGCAATTGCACATGATCATGGCAGCATGATACCTTTGGTGAGGTAGGTCCGAGCAAGCTAGTCTGTGTAGACGGGGGCGAAAAAAGCAGTTTTCTCTTGGCCTTTTTCTTACAGCATGTTTCTTTCCTTCCCCTCCAGTTCTGGGCCTCTCAATTCAAGAGAGATGTTGAGGTGCTGGAACGTGCCCAGAGAAAGGCGACAAAGCTGGTGAAAGGTCTGGAACACAAACCCTATGAGGAGAGGCTGAGGGAGCTGGGGGTGTTTAGCCTGGAGAAGAGGAGGTTCAGGGGGGACCTCATTTGTGTCTACAACTACCTGAAGGGAGGTTGTAGCCAGGTGGGGTTGGTCTCTTCCCTCAGGCAACCAGCAACAGAACAAGGGGACACAGTCTCAAGTTGTGCCAGGGGAAGTCTAGGCTGGACGTTAGGAGGAAGTTCTTCCCCTCCCCACCCCCTTCCCTTTTAAAGCCGACATAGGATATGTTAATGTTTGTATCAAGCTGAATAGTTAATGTGCCTGCCCTGGAAAGACAAGAAGGAAACTATGTGTTGAAAATGGAAATTTTACTTTTGCTTTTTTCACAGTGCCTTGTCTAGATGCTTTTGTTGATTTTTTGATTATTGCTTGTGGTTCAATGTAAAGAGGCAAAAGAATCCTGTATGAGTCCCTTTTAACAGTGCCAGATTTGAGAAATATTCTGAACTCAGCAAGCTTGATCATAATCTTGCAAAGAATTTCAAGCTCTTGTCCTGCTCTCCAGGGAACCAACAGCTCATATGCTGTTCCTTCTGTGCTTTTCTTTCTGAGTTTTCCAGTTTCAGTATGTAAAAAAACGTTAGAAAGAAAAGAGGAGGCTAGCTTAAGCCTCTCCAAGTTCTGATATTTTGCCCTTAATAGCATTAGATGGCTGTTGAGCAGTATATAGTATTAGTCAAGCTTCCAACTGTGAAATGCAGATTATTAATTGAGTCTTTAATCTCTGAGTTATTAGTCAAAAGACCCACACTAACAGCAAGTTTTACAACCGTATTTGTGTTTTCTTCACCAGGAATTTGACCCTGTTTTGTTGGTTTTTTTTTCAAGAACTACCTCTTTGAAGGCTTTCAGGATAAATTCTATGCTTTACCAGCAGTTAGAGGCAAACACACTTGGAAGTGGCTCAAAACATTGGGGGAAAAAAAATATCTAGCATTAAGTCAGATATTCTGTCTCTGCTAAAGATCAGGGAGTGCTGTAGGAATGCTGTACTGTCAGGCACCTTGCATCGCTTGCTGCCAGTGCCTTTTGGGTTTGGTTTGGATGATCTATCAAAAGTACATCTGATATTTTATCTAGCAGATAGCTATGAAGAGTTTTAGCCAGTGTATCTCCTTCCTGCTCTGTCTCCCCAAAGCAAGACTGTCCATTGGAGTGGTTTAAATGTTGGCAGTGATGTGACTCTGCTATTAGTTATCTTCATAGGAAGAAGTTATGGGATACTAAAAGGTCCTAGCAAAGGGCCTCTTAATCTTGTAAGAAGCAGCAATTGCTGGCTAGAAATAAAACCCACACTTCACAATAGGACAAAGGGATTAAGTCTAAATCATAGGCTAATTAATTGTTGCAACAGTCAAACCAGGGAAGTAAATCCTCCACCACTTAGACATTCCAGATTGGTCATAATCTAGGGGAAAATGGGCAGGAGATTGTGTGCATAAGACATTAGAATAGATGCCCTAGTGCTACCTTTTAACTTCCAGAATGTAGAGATCAGCAATCTGTCCGCAGAAATGTTTCCAGTGCTACTCCCACCAGGGAAGTTCCTTTGCCATTAGGATATGTCTCCACCATAAAAGGCTACAGTAGATAAGAACCAGATGCTGCCTGTCTTCCCAGAATCCTAATTCTACCAGCATAGCAGAAACAACCCTTCTTTCAAGCCAGTCTTTCCTCTCAGGAGTGGATTTACTGAGGATTAAGGTGGGGATAGATTGCCCTCCTCTCCCCAGTACATTATCCCGAGATAACAGCAGAATGTTCTATTTGCCATCCCAGTGTGGTCATGGTTTTACAGACAGACAGCACTGAGTTTGCAACTGTTTGGTTTTTGGTTTTTTTTCTGGTTTCTTGTTGTGAGTTGCACTTAAAAATGCCCTTCTTGAAAAGTATTTTCTTTGGGGTCTCACTAAAATCACATGGACTTCTGTGAAACGAAGGGACTTATCTGACCAACTGGCCTTTGTCTTTCATCACCAAACTAGATTTGGTACTTTCCACAAATTTTTGTGTCCTAGGAGGATTCATAGGAGGGATATCATCTAGAGAAATTCTGAAAGAGAACGAGTTCTGCATTGTCTTGCTCAGCAGTGCCAAGAGAGACAAATAGCAGTGGAAAGCCCACACATCCAGGCTCTTCAATTAACATGCTGATCCAGCATGACTAGGTTGTTGTACTCGATCGGTATGCAGATCACATCCTGCCTTCCCCTAAAGCATCAGTGGAGCTCAAAGAACATTATTAAAAACACCTTGTCTGAGATGGAAGTTCTGATTAGGTTTTGTTTCAGGTGCAAAGCCTGCTCCTGGGATCTGCTTTGAGAGAGTCAATTCTGCAGGGGATCCTTATGGCAACTGTGGCAAAGACTCCAAGAGCTCCTTTGCTAAATGTGCACCCAGGTAGGGTCTCTCCCTGCCAACACAGGGACAGCTGCAAGGGTGGTGGGAGATGGCTTATAACATTTCCAATTACTTAACTAATCATTGTGTTTGTTTACATCCCTCAGAGATGCTAAATGTGGGAAAATCCAGTGTCAAGGAGGAGCAAATCGACCTGTGATTGGTACCAATGCTGTTTCCATAGAAACTAACATCCCACTTCAGGAAGGTGGCAAGATTCTGTGTCGGGGTACCCATGTGTATCTGGGTGATGATATGCCTGATCCTGGCCTTGTCCTGTCAGGAACCAAGTGTGAGGATGGAAAGGTAAGGCTCTTAAATACTCCCATACAAGGAGAACATCACTACCCTCATGCTGTCAAGCATCCTGTACTAAACCAACTGGTTTTTCTTTTGGGATTGTATTTTTTTTTCTCCCAGTGAAGTAATTGTTTCTCATGCTCACAGAGTCAGTATTTTGCTCCTGGCCACTGCTCTGGATTTAAGATGCAATGCAAGCTGTTTACATTTGTAAAGGATTTTTTAAGGACAGTCCCAAGCATCTGCCCATGTATAGAGATTTTCTGCAACAGAAGTGAAGCAAAACACACTGCAGGCTTGGTAATGAATTTTGGAAGAGTCCAGTTCACTTTGCCAGCATCTATGGCACTGCAAATTGTCATTAACTTCACTTCAGGTTTCAAAATGTAATGTATCTGCTGATTATGACTTCTCTCTCCTTCTCCTCCCCGCCCCCCTGCCTTTTTTTTTCCTTGCAGGAAAAACTTTCTCTGTTCGCACTGATAGAAAAATATAAACCCACTGAGGTTCAGCCACCAAAACTGATTTCTTCAATCATATTTTGCACACTTGCTGAACCATCCAATGCGAACACAGATGAAATTTCATGTCTCATTCTTTGGTTTTCTTCTGCAAGAAAAAGGACAGAGAAAGGAGACAATCATGAGTTTAGGGCTAGGGGGAGAATGGGAAAAAAATCCGAGAGCTATTGAAGAAGGTTTCCATGTGCTCGAGTGGATTACTTGGAAAAGAAAAGAAAGGGAAAGGGGAATGAAAGGAAAGGGGAAGAGGAAGGGAAAGGAAAGGGGAAGGAGAAAGGAAAGGGGAAGGAGAAAGGAAAGAGGAAAGGAAAGGGGAAAGGAAAGGAAAGGGGAAAGGAAAGGGGAACAGAAAGGGGAACGGAAAGAGGAGAGGAGAGGAGAGGAGAGGGGAGGAGAGGGGAGGGGAGAGGAAAGGAAAGGGGAAAGGAACGGAAAGGGGAACGGAAAGGGGAACGGAAAGGGGAGAGGAAAGGGGAGAGGAGAGGAGAGGAGAGGGAGAGGAGAGGGAGAGGAGAGAATGCCATTAGCAAGCTGTGGTAAATTCAAGTAAGGTTCTGAATTTCTGACTGCTTTTGAATCATGTTGGGTTATCATGCTGCATTGGGAGCAGGTTTAAAATACATCCCTAGTGAAACCACAGTTCTGTTACAGGAAAACAACCCTGACAACATTTCTAAGTCAATCTGTTATAAAATGTCTTTTCAAAGAAAATTTAATGCTGGCAAAGCACCCCATTATGTTTTACTAATGAGTATTTAATCTTTCTAATCTATCTAATCATACACATGCACACTATAGAATACCCAGGCTAATACTTAGGAAATTGTATGTTTTACTTTGAGGACATTAGTGTATTTGTATTATGGATTAAGAATATGAATTTAAATATTCTTGAGTTTTCTAAGCTGAAGGCACACAATTTGAAACGCAGCCACTTCCACGTGATCAAAATTCTGTGTGCTGCTGCACTCTGAATAGCTGAATTGTGAATACTGCTGCAATCAGACCATATTCTCTACATGCACGCATGTTGATACCAATTTACTCTAATTTCCTTCCCATTTTTTCTTCTCCCCAGGGCATAAGTGCCCTGATTAAGCATCCCTGTCGTCTCCCTCAACACTATTCTCTGCTTAACGTTAATTATTGTGACTGACTTTTTAGTACTACTGAACTGAACTGCAGTTAAACATGAGCAAAATTGTGCAGTGATTATTTTTTCTTCCTCTCGTCAGCACAGCATAGCCACAGTTATTCCAGCCCTAATTCCTTGGGGTTTTTTTCAGTTTTCAGTAAGATAACTTCTCATTATTGGCATCTTCAGAGTTGTGGTCAATGGGACAGAGTCTAACTGGAGGCCTGTAACAAGTGGAGTTCCTCAGGGGTCGGTACTGGGACCAGCATTATTCAATGTATTCATTAATGACCGGGATGAGGGCATGGAGCGCACTGTCAGCAAGTCTGCTGATGACAGCAAGCTGGGTGGAGTGGCTGCCACATCAGAGTGTTGTGCTGCCATTCAGAGAGACTTAGACAGGCTGGAGAGTTGGCCAGGGAGAGATTTAACGAAGTTCAACAGGGGCAAGTGTAGAGTCATGCACCTGGAAAGAACAATCCCATGGATCAGTATAGGTTGGGGACTGGCCTGCTGAAGTGAAGAGGAGAAGGACTTGGGAGTCCTGGTGGAAGGATGGCCATGATCCAGCAGTGTGCTCTTGTGGCCAGGAAGGCCAATGCCATTCTGGGGTGTATTAGAAGGGCTGTGATTAGTAGGTCGAGGGAGATTCTCCTTCCCCTCTACTCTGCCCTGGTGAGGCCTCATCAGGAGTGGGAGCCACTTGAAAGAGTCCAGTGCAGAGCCACAAAAATTATTAAGGAAGCTGAACATTTTCCTTATGAGGAGAGCATGAGGGAGCTGGGGCTTTTTAGCTTGAAGAGGAGGAGACTAAGGGGGGACTTCATTCATGTTTATAAATATGTAAAGGGTGACTGCCAGGAGGATGGAGCCAGCCTCTTCTTGGTGATGCCAACAGGACAAGGGACAACGTTGAGGCATAGGAGGTTCCATGTGAACCTGAGGAAGATTTCTTTTGACTGTGGGGATGACAGATCACTGGAACAGACTGCCCAGGAAAGTTGTGACATCTCCCTCTCTGGAGACACTCAAGAACCATCTGGATGTGTTCCTGTGTGATCTGGTATAGGTGATCTTGCTCTGGCAGGGAGGCTGGACCAGATGATCTTTCAAGCCCCTGACATTCTCTGATTCATCAGTCATACAGTTGTCCGATGGTGTTCTTAGAATCACAGAATCGTTTTGGTTAGCAAAGATCTCTAAGATCATGGAGTCCAACTAACACCATCATGGCCATTAAATTACGTCCACATGTTTCTTGAACGTCTCTCTGTGTAGACAGTTCCAATGCCTGACCACTTTTTCAAGAAGGAAATTCTTCTTGCTATCCAGTAAAAACCTTCCCCCCTGGAGCTAATCTCGTTTCACCTCCATTTTCAGCTGTATTGGCAAAGTTTACCTGGAATCACTGGAAAACAACAAAACCTGAATTACATTTGTCTTCATATTCTACTTGTGTACCTCCATTTCCTATAATCATGCTTTAAATATGGTTGGTTTTGACACACACAAAACCATTTAGCTTGGGAAAACTCTCAGAAAGGTCTCAGTTTTGCTGAAGAACAGGGATGAGCCAAATATACCAATCATCTCAGGTAAATATTCAGAATGTCCTGGGTTCAAGTTCTGGACTGAAAAAGTACTGATATAAGCTGAACTATGCTTATTTACACCACAAAGGGACCTGAACCTTCCCTTGCTGGGTGCTAGGTTGGACTGGATGATCTTGGAGGTCTCTTCCAACCTGGTTGATTCTCTGATTCACTTGCTTCTGTTAAGACATGAATGCACATCAGCTACATAGAAGAATCTTGCTCAGTGCATTCCTAGTCCTGGAAAAGTGCAAATTACTGGTTTTTAAATTAAAAAAAAACAAACAAGCAAACAAACAAAAAAACAGGGGGAAAAAACCCACCAAAATGACAAACAAACAAAAAAACCCAAAACAACCCAAAATTTAACAGCCCAAACAAATGCAAATCCCTGTAGCTCTACGTGAGTTCCATTTCAGTGAAGATCAATTTATTTACACAAGCTCAGCATATCAACCAAGTAAGAAATGTGTCTGAAATTCAGTACTGGCCCAACAAGAGCAGATTTGGACTTAAAAGACTTACAAAGGCTAAAGAAGAAGACACCTAATTCTGCAGCAGGATTCAAATTCAGCAGATTTGGACCTAAAAGGCTCCCAAAGGCAGAAGACACCTAATCCTATCAATATAACACTGTCAGTGTTTCGTGTGTGTGCTAGTTTGAAGCTAGCTAGCATGTTTTTGTGAGAAGAACTAGATCACAGGCTGTGAAAGAGAAACAATGGTGATGTCTACTTCACTCATAGGCTTGCTGAGAGGTATAAGAGCAAGAATCCAAACACAGATAAGGCATTCAGGCACAGCCTGGGCTTTGAGCTGCTTTTCTCTCTAACCTCACCTTCTGTCTCTCTGATTAATCCACTTGCCTCCTCACCCCCCTGGCTGACCCTCCATTCTTCCTTGGGGCACAAGGCAACATCTGGGCTAAAGGAGAGGGGTGTGAGAAGGTGGAAAGGCGGTTGGGAGCCCCTCCTGGGGACTCAGGTTTCTGGCAGGGCTGCTGTGCTTCTGTATTCCCTTTTACCTTGTCTGTTTCTGTCTATAACTGTATATACTGTAAATATCTGCTTGTGTATTGAGCTAAGCTGTAAATATAAGCTTCATTCAATTTCCAGAGCTGGGTGAGTCAAGTCTGGGTGATTTCCAAAGTGTGGGGGGGGTGGGGAACACCCAAACCATTGATGGATGAGTACACATAAAGAGAAGGACACGATTCCTTGTGAACAGCAGCAGTTCTGTGGCTATTAAAATACCTTTTCTCTTCTTCTGCAGATTTGCCTTAACCGCCGGTGCCAGAACACAAGTGTGTTTGGTGTTCAGAAATGTGCAACCAAGTGCCACGGACGTGGAGTAAGCATTATAGGAACATTTCTTTTGCAATCAGTCAACAAACACTCAGCAAAATAATCCTTTTATGTAATTGATTTGGGATCTAGAATTGCTTTTATTATAGCAAAGACACCGTGATTTTTTTTTTTTATTCTGTGTTTTCAGTGTCCCTTAGATGAACCGCAAGAAATTGAATTCTTTTTATCAGAAGGGTGTTTATCAACTAGTAATTATCTCTCTCTCAATTAACAGCTTGTGATAAAAAGGAATTTTGTCATCTTCAAGGCAATTTTAACTTTCCTACATGAAACATTCCCATCAGCAGCTCAAAAAAAGAAAAAAAAGGCAATTTGTGTGTGGATAGAGAGAAGCTGAAATGTGCATTTGAATTGAGAGTCAAAAACATTCCAACATTGTTAAAGCAAAACTGTGTTGATTAGTTTCGTACTGTGAAAGCAGTGCATTTGATGATACCAGTTAATAGTATCCAAGTGTTTTGAAGCACAGTTTGTATTATAAAATATTAATTATGTCTAGCTAGCCCTTATCAACCTTAATTTGCTGCTCATCCGTTTGTTTCAATGAAAAGCGATGGCAACCACCAGAAAGCCCCAGCCCTGAAAAGGGAGTTTGATTTGGTTTATTTTATCATGTATTTGAAACACCAAGCAGTGTTGATTCTGCTAGATAGTACCTTGGGCTGGTGTTAGAATAGAATCAACCAGGTTGGAAGAGACCTCCAAGATCATCCAGTCCAACCTAGCACCCAGCCCTATCCAAACAACAAGACCATGGCACTAAGTGCCTCATCCAGGTTTTTCTTGAACACCTTCAGGGATGGTGACTTCACCACCTCCCTGGGCAGCCCATTCCAATCTCAATCACTCTCCGTGTGAAGAACTTCCTCCTAACATCCAGCCTAGACCTCTCCCGGCACAACTTGAGGCTGTGTCCCCTTGTCCTGTTGCTGGTTGTCTGGGAGAAGAGACCAACCCCCACCTGGCTACAACCTCCCTTCAGGTAGTTGTAGACAGCAATGAGGTCTCCCCTGAGCCTCCTCTTCTCCAGGCTAAACAACCCCAGCTCCCTCAGCCTCTCCTTCTTATTTCTGTATGACAGAGAACCCCTGGTCACTTTCAAGTGGCAAAAAAAAACATAAGATCTTGTAAAGTTATTCCTGTAGAACATTAATTTAAAAAAATAATGTGTAAGTGCTGATATTTATGGAGGAAGTTCTTCCCAGAGAGAGTGATTTGCCATTGGAATGGGCTGCCCAGGGAGGTGGTGGAGTCACCGTCCCTGGGGGTGTTCAAGAAAAGACTGGATGGGGCACTTAGAGCCATGGTCTAGATGACTGGATAGGGCTGGGTGCTAGGTTGGACTGGATGATCTTGGAGGTCTTTTCCAACCTGGTTGATCCTATGATTCTTTGAAAAGTAACTCTGTTGGTAACCATGGTATGTGACCACAGCCAGTCCAAGCTGTGCGGATGGAACTTTAATACTCTGCAGACACAGCCAGCACAATTTTTCTGAAGCTCTTCTTGCCAGCAAAGTGCCTGTTTGCAAACTCTTCATGTTCATGCCTTACTGAGAAACCCATTTATTATTTCAAAATCAACTTCAGGTTGTAGTAGATGATCTCTAGGAATCCCTTCCAACCCTTACCGCTTTGTCAGCTACAAGTGACTGCCATCTCAGTCCTGTGCCAAAAACAGTTTTGGCCCATTCAGTTCATGTATTCTGTCAATGGAACACAGAGCCTTAGCCTCTGTTTACATCACATATCCACTGCTTGGGTGGTAGCAAAAGAAAATGAAAAGCAGCCCTAATCTTCTTTTAGTGATGCTTGAGACCATGAGACTTCCTGAGGATGAAGGTATGAATTTATCTGCTCTGCCTTCTCAATGCACTGGAACAGACTCATGTTAGTGATGGACTTCAGTCCTTTCGAGCTCTCTTGTTCTGTAGGGAGCATTTGGTAGATCAAGTCTTGATGGCTGTTTCTTAACTCAGACTAAGACCACCAGAAGACTGCAGACTATCTTTACAGATAGGACAGGTATGATGTCAAAGGGAGGGTTTCCTCTGCACCGATTCCACTTTCAGATGTTCTTCCAGCAACTGGTTCACCTTAGAGCTGGGAGATCTGAGAAGTGGGAAAATCAGTACACAGCTTAATGACAGCCCTTGATGGATAGAAGTGTTCAAGTGGACTGACAAAGCTTTACAACCCGAACAGCACAGAAAGACTCTTGTTCATGTGAAGGCAGAAGGAACAGAAGTTATAAAGCAGATGTTGTTGCTGCTGGAGGCAAAGAGAGAATAAGACTGAAAAGTTGTACCATTACCCTTATACTATTGAAGCTGTCAGCTGGTGCAACTGAAATGATTACCTGCCAAATAAATAATGCTTTTTTACAATATCTGTTACTCTGTGGTGTCTTGCTCTCTGCTATCTTAGTTGTGGCAATAGGCAGATACCAGCAGATCTCTTTTCTTCTGTAAGCTTAATTTCTTTCAGATGTGTCAGTATCTGATTAGGAGACCTTATCAGCCAGCGCTGCTCTCAGTGGTGCAGGGTCATCCTTTCCCATGTTAAGCCATTTGTCTTCTTTTGCAGGTCTGCAACAATAAAAAGAACTGTCACTGTGAGGCTGATTGGGCACCCCCATACTGTGACAAGCCAGGGTTTGGTGGCAGCTTGGACAGTGGACCCATTAGGCAAGCAGGTCAGTAGTAACTGGTGCTCTGTCTCTTGATTCCATGATGAAGAGTGGGCATACAAAATGTTGGCTTGTAAGCAATGGGCTTCCAAGACTGGAAATAAGTCAGTAAATCAAACGGCTTAATCCAAACCCTTTGGCATCAATCTGGAAATTTGGTGAAGCAAAATCAAGGCAGGCTGAGTGCACCAATTTTCTTGCATAAGTAGAAGCATGGTGGTCCTGGTGAGTTCTTGTCTTTGCCTTCCTTTTTTTTCCTTTCAGGACACATGGGCAGGTTTAGTAGCTCACTGCACTAAGTAGGAAATTATATTGATTTAAGCTGAGGATGAGGAGCTGACTCCCACACTTGAGCTAATCCTGTTGCCATGGTAGATGAACATTGCAGTGCTCTTGGATTCACCTTGAGATGCTCTAGCATTGCCCACTGAGTGCATCAGGATAGAAATGCCTTTCACTACACACAACCTGCTCCTGTAGTTATGTGGGTGAAGCAAAAGGGATATTGCAGTGATTATAAGTGCAAAAGTATTCCATCATAAAAAAATCAGAAATCTATTTGCTATTGTTCTTCTATCCAGGGTCTTTTGTATCATGAAAAACAGCAGATTTCTGATGGCATCAGATTAACAATAGATTTTATAAAGAGCTTACACACACCCCCCATAAATTGTCCTCACATATTCACAAATTCACACGGATTCACAAATTGCATTTGGTTGGAAGGGACGCTCAAAGGTCATCTTGTCCACCCCTCCTGCAGTAAGCAGAGACATTTCCAACTAGGTTAGGTTGCCCAAGGCCCTATCAAGGCTGATCTTGAATGTCTCCAGGGAAGGAACCTCAACCACATCTCTGAACAGTTTGTTCCAATATTTTACCACTCATTGTAAAGAACTTAATGATAGATACGACAGAAGACGTGCGTTATCTGTGATTTGTATTTCCATTTCCCCTTGTTCAGGCTGCAGAACATTGGCTATGGTATCTCACTTCACCTCTGGCCAACCTCAGAAAGAATTATATCTCCACACTGTGAATTTTATAGGATTTGATAATCATCACGTGACAGTTTTCCTCCAGAGGACTGTAACTTCAGTGACCTCTGTAGTGGTGTTTCTGATTTGTGCCTGAGTGCGTGACAGGACAAGCAGTCTTCTGACAGATGGACACATATAAAAACTAAGAGTTGCTGGGAAATGATCTGCATGGTTTTCATCTGAATAATACCATTCAAAACCAAACTGGATTGTATTCTCTACATGCCAGACCCTGCAGTGAATTGCAATATTGCATTTATGACATCACGCTCATTTCCATGACAAAGCTTCACATTATAGAATAGAATAGAATAGAATAGAATAGAATAGAATAGAATAGAATAGAATAGAATAGAATCGAATCAATCAGGTTGGAAGAGACCTCCAAGATCATCCAGACCAACCTAGCACCCAGCCCTAGCCAGTCAACTAGACCATGGCACTAAGTGCCTCATCCAGGCTTTTCCTGAACACCCCCAGGGACAGTGAATCCACCACCTCCCTGGGCAGCCCATTCCAATGCCAATCACTCTCTCTGTGAAGAACTTCTTCCTAACATCCAGTCTATACCTCCCCCAGTACAACTTGAGGCTGTGTCCCCTTGTCCTGTTGCTGGTTGCCTTGGAGAAAAGACCAACCCCCACCTGGCTACAGCCTCCCTTCAGGGAGTTGTAGACAGCAATGAGGTCTGCCCTGAGCCTCCTCTTCTCCAGGCTAAACAACTTATGATTTCAGTATTGAAAGATCTTGGTTTTAAATACCTACCAGTCAGTAAGATGGCAAATAAACCGTGCTCAGGCCCTGAACAGGTGTGATGGCTTATGTGTAAAATGTTTTTCTTCTAAGATTTGTTCTAAAGCATTTTAGTCCTTTCTCAACTTACCTGAAAGCTAAGTGTCTGGGGAGCTATAAAATGTATCTTCATAGCAGGCTGCATGGACACTAAATAGAAGAGACAAATGCAAGACATCTTTGAGAGTTCTTGCATTTTGTGTAACTTCAATGTAACTGAAAAGTGTTTTAATAGTTTAATATATTATGTTAGTTTCACTGTTCTTCTCTAAAGAGTGCTACATTCAGTAACTCTGGGAATAAACAAACAGGGAATTTGCTAGAGGACCTAATTTTCTGTTGCTGGCACTTGGATTTAAATATGAGCACTTGATGGCGTGGCTTGGATTATGATCTGAGTAGTTTGCACATCTCTAAATCAAATTACAGAAGGATTAGCTCAACGAAACACTTTCGTCTTAGTCAGACAAGGCACATGGGCTCATTAGTACTTAGTAACTGATTTTATCCAGCTGCCTTAGAGTAAACTTATAGGTTTGACTCTTTATTTTTCTGGCAAAAAAAAAGCTTTATCTATTTGTTAGGTAGACAAGGTAATTAAATTGAATTGCATCATCTTAGCTTATTACTTTTATTAATCATTTAGAGTGGCGAGGAATTTAGTATTCTGCAGTGCTAGAGAATACAAAGCATAGCACTTCATGCCCCATCGAGCTCCATGTGTAGTTTGTTCAGTCAGTGCTGCTGACTCTTCACCAGCATCCAAGTGACCTCAGGCCAGCAGATGAGAGCCAGCTGGCTGGAAATCAATCAGGATAAGAGTGAGACAGTGATGATAGGTTACCAGAGCAAAGATTAAAGACATTTGTCCTACTGTGGGATGTGCATTTTTCAGGTCAGCAGTCCTGAAGAATCACAACATTCCCTCCTCTAGGCAGTGATCATATCCCATAGCCATAATGATCAGAGCTGCTGCTTACCTCTTCTTGAAAATAAAGCTTTCTTTCAGCTGCAAGTCATCTAGTCAGGGTTCATCTCACCACTGTGCCTCACTTAGGTCCCAGCAAGGTACTTAAAGCAGCTTAAAGCACTCTGAAAACTGGAACAAGTGCAGAAGGCTGCAGCCCCCTGCTAAGCAGAGCATCCCTCCGAGAGAACACAACACTATTGATGAAGGCTTTCCTTCAGCTCCTCACTTGCCTCCAGGTTCAACTTGACATCTATCTTGGCTGGACCACACTAGTCCACATTTCGGTCTGTTTGCCTAGTGATAAAGCACAATAAAACCCTTAAAATCAGGTTAGAAAAGAGCTGAGATTATTGCTTACGTTTGAGGGACAGAATAATTTTAAGTCCACACTTTACCAAACCATGATCCAGGCATTTCTGTTTCTTGTCTCTCCCTCTCAGCCTCTGTCTCACTCCCAGCCTGGCAGATGCAGACCATGAAGAAGGTGCCAGTTGGCATAGTACAGCCTTCACCCTGTGGGTGCCTGAATAAGGCCAACAGCCCATACACCTTATGGCCCTCCTTTGCAGGTGACAACCTAAGCAGAATCTGGACACAGGAGCAGAGAGAGCACACAGAGATGCTCATGTCTGGACCCAGATTATCTGACTGAAATGGTTCAATTGGAAAGGACTTGCACTGTTATATTTGAACTATTTTTTCCCCAGTGCTAAAGAATTAACTTTAAACGAGACCAAAATTCAAGCACCAGGCTAGAAGTAATAAGAGTTTATTTGTCTTCAATTCATTATGAGCCATTTAATTGACTCCCCACTACCCACTTCACCTGCCTTGCAGAGTAGAAATCTGGGACCAGGAAGCAATGTCCTGCTCCATGCACACAACACATCTTAGTAAAGATGCCTCTTGGTAGAAATTAACTGAATGTATTTTGTTGCAGATAATAAGAGTTTAACTGTAGGAGTGTTGATAACTGTCCTGTGCCTTATCTTTGCTGGATCAATCACGTATCTGAAAAGGAAAGCGTTCATGAGATGGTTGTTTACAAGTAAAAAGACCACAATAGAGAAATTAAGGTATGATTATTTTCCCTGATTATTCTCTTAACAGATATTAGGCAGCAGTAGACGTAAAATGGCAGCTCTCACCTCAACATTCATCACAGAGCAGGGTGAATATGTTAGAAAGAGCCAGCCAAAGCACAAAGATTTGCCAGTTATTAACAGCGGTGTTTTCCGTGGCGTAGCTTAACTCGTATTGATCATTGGTAAATAATATAGGGCTTGGGCTGAGTCTTTTCTTTTATGATTTTTGAAAATGAAGAATCAAAGGAAGCCTTACCTTTGTTTTCATTTGCTTGAAATAGTTTCATTACATTGCCTGGCCTTTTATCTACACTCAGTGGAGTGAGCTGAAATTTTCATACGTGAGGTCATTACTGCTTAAATGCTAGATTCATTAGAACAGTCTCCCGGGTGTTACAAAGCTGCAGTGCCACAGATTGCAGAAGCTAATTTAACAGACTACTGGTTTCGACAAAAATCAATATTTATTCTGATCCTTGCAGGAGCTCTAGACAATTTTGACTTTCCTTGTTTACCAGAAAAAGTCAGCAAGTCCTTGCAAGGTCTCATTCTGAGGAGGAGCTACTGTTTAAAAGCATGTTATAAAGCAGAATGTTGTGCTCAATGAATATACTTCTGTATTTCAGGTCTGTGCGTCCAGCAAGACCTTCCAGTTCATCTGAGCCTCATCATGTTCACACCACGTCTCTCAGTAAAAATCTTACCATGAAGCCACAAAATACAAATGCACAAAAAGTGAGTCCCTAAATAGTTTGAAAAGAAGCCCTCTATTAGGTGTTTCGGGTACAAGTAATTTATTATAAGACAATTATTACTTGATCTTAATATGTGGATCTAACAGTATGTAAAATGGGAGAAGATGTGGCCTCCAAAATGCATTTGTGGCCTCCAAAATGCATTTGTGGCTTCCAAGTTTATGACAAGAGGAGATGTCAAGTGCAGAAAAGGAACAGTCCAGTCTCCAGGATAGAACCAGCCGGGTTACACCACAACCCTCCATCTGAACAGTGAAGGATTAGAAACAGAGTCATAGATCAGAAATTCTGGGGTTGGAAAAGACCTTTAAGATCATTAAGTCCAACCATCAACCATCAATTGGTGCTTGAGGAGGATTCTGGAAGGTGTTAATTGCTTCTCTAGCTGCAGAAGAATTGAAGGCAGAGGGGTAGAGAAAAGATAGATTTTAAAGGAGCAACGCTTATCTCAAGTCTTAAGTCTGTAACTTTTGCTCTGGCTTGCTTTTATAGAGAGGTGGCCCAAGAAGACCAACACCATACCAGATCATTGACATCAGCAGTCCTGTGAAGACACATGATTTGCAACAACTGAAAAAACCACAGCGAGTCCTACCACCTCTTCCCCAGCTGCCGTGTCATCAAGCTGTACCTGAAAGACCCTTGCCAGCTAACCCTTCGCTGAGGTTCACCCAGGTAATCACTGATTTTCTTCCAGCTTCTCTCCTATTTGGTATTTAGTTAGAATCTGCATGTGATGAAGAGGAATAAAGGGTTTTCTCATCTTTCATATTGGCCTTTTCCCACAAGTATTTCCTTCCTACTCCGTACAAGTGTAGAAATGTGCTATAGATACATTGGTTTAAGCCAGCTGAGGCTGTGATCCTAAAATTTAAGATCCTGAACTATCTCTTCACCACTCAAAAGACACAGCAGCGTAAACAAGCTCCACATTACAGGTGAATACAGGCTCAGGCTCATCTTGCCAGCTGACCAACCAGAGGAGAAATGATGCAGCTTGTTAGCAAGGTGCCAGACACTGCCACGGAGTTTAGAAAGTCAAGGTGCAGATGTCTCATGCAAGAGCAAAAGGTCTATTAGCTTGAAGTACTTCTGCTCTGCCCAGGAGTGTATGAATTGTTTTATTTCTTCCCAAAGCACAGATCTGAAAAGCAGACTTGTAAATACCCACACTATTTCAGGTAAAATTACTTTTCATTGCAATGTTTAAAGATAGCTGATAACACCCTTTTTTTTGTTTGTTTGAGGGGTTTTTTTTGTGCTAAGATGCATCTCACGGCAGTATTCAGAGCAGATGAAGCTGTCTGTGCAGTTGGCTATGGTAAATTGTCCCTCTTCTTGTCACTGGCTTGTCTCTTTTGATTGTATTTGTAGCACAACTGTTTATAAGCAAAGGAACAAGGCAGCCAGTTATCTCTGTTCTGTGGACATTGTGCTGTTCTGGATATAGTAAAAGACTGAAATGAAATAAGTGTCGTTGTCACTAAGCTATCACATTGATTTGGATGCACATAGTGCAAATCTGCACTCAAACAGCTGCACTTTGAGTGACTAAGCCTATCTGAACCTAGCTGGGATGCACAAGGAAGCACCTTCCTCCTGCAGCAGCATTGTGAGCCACACAGAACCTTACTCAGTAGTTTATAGAAGGATATGGCTGTGAGAAACAGCTGCTGAAGCAGAGTGCCTCAATAGTAGAAAATATTTCTTTACTGGAAGAGTAGTCAGGCATTGGAACAGGCTGCCCAGTGAGGTGGTGGAGTCGCTGTCCTTGGAGGTGTTCAACAAATGTGTGGACATAGCAATTCAGGACACAGTTTAATGGGCATGGTGGTGCCAAGTTTACAGGTGGACTCAATGATCTTACAGGTCTTTTCCAACTGAAATGACTCTATGACTCTTTGAAAAGTGATTGTAAAAACAACACAGAAGCAAAAGAGGATGATACAGTGCTGAGTTGCCATGTTGGGGTGCTTATGTATCATGACAACAGAAATGTATCTTGGCTTAGTTTTGTCTGCCTGAACATTGAATTAGTCAGGCTGGACTAACTTTTATAAGCATGGCCAGTTTATTAAGTCCTTTCAATGAATTTAAGCTTTTCCTTCTTCCCTTTTCTGCCAAAAAGCTTTTCAGTTTGGCAACTGAAATTAATGGTGACAGTTACTTCATCAAGCAAATATCACTGCTGTGAGTTTTTAGTTGCTGTGTGAAATAAAAGTAGGACAACCAGGGAGTCGATTCAAGGCAACCTAGTGAATAAGCAAGAGTGGCTGCTTTCAAAATCATAGACTCATAGAATCAATCAGGTTGGAAGAGACCTCCAAGATCATCCAGTCCAACCACAGAATTGTTTTGGTTGGAAAAGACCTTGGAGATCATTGAGTCCAGCCATTATCTAACTACCTAGGCTGCTGCTAAACTATGTCCCTCACCACCACATCTATGAGTCTTTTAAACACCTCCAGGGTTTGGGATTCCACTACCTCCCTGGGGAGAATGTTGTAGTTATGCCTCTACTTCCCAGCTTAACTCTCTCCTGGTGCTACTTGAAGCTATTTGCTCTTGTGCTATTACTTGTTCCTTAGCAGAATACACCAAGCCTCACCACACTGCAACCTCCTTTCAGGTTGTGTCCATAGGTTCTATTGAAGTTTGTCAGAAACAGCTACTTTCTTTCCATCCTAGGAACACAGAAAACATTGTATGGGAAGAAAATCTTATATTCTGTAGTTACCAGTTTTAATCCCTGAAAGCTTGGAAGCAGTAAATTAACTCAAGAATAGTTTTGGTCTAGTTTATATAGATATTTATTGCTGTCTTGCTTCAGTACTTTCTTGGAAGGGCATCCATCAGGTCATCAAGAGGAAGCACTTTAAAAATCTTTGCTATATTCATAGTATCACCCAGATGCTCAGCACTGCAGTACAGTGCTGAAGAGGAGAATCTGAAACCACTCACTCTTTCTAAGGCTCCACAGCTGCCTCCTTCTGCTTCTCCCTTCTGAGATGTATATTCAAGCATGAGCTGCTTTCCTGATGCCTTTGGGCTTCCAGCAGTGGATAGTTAAGGCACAACATACTAAACAGATTTCCAGACAACTCTTTTCTCCTCTAGTGGCTGTTGAACCAGCAATGAATGGATTATTACGGTGTTGTACAATTTCCTTTCAGATATAAGTAAAATAGTAAAAACCAAACCAAAACACACACAACCCCCCCCAAATAAACCACTCCAAAAACTACAATAACAACAACAACAACAAATGCTTTAAAAATAAATACCAGCTGAGCTGGTGTCAGTTTTAACGAACAATCTTGAGTGATAAACAG
Organism: Tricholaema leucomelas; assembly: GCA_013400475.1. Lineage (NCBI taxonomy): Eukaryota > Metazoa > Chordata > Aves > Piciformes > Lybiidae > Tricholaema lacrymosa > Tricholaema leucomelas. The sequence continues at coordinate 34,139 of WAAF01012968.1, forward strand.
GTTTTTCTTTTTTTCAGCTGCTCTTAGAAGGCAAGCACACTTTATTTATGACCTACTATAAATCAGCTCAGCACCACTGTAATCAAGGATGCAGGGCAGATTTATACTGACCATGGGTTCAGTCCATGCATCCTGATTTGATCACTTGGTTTTGTTACTGTCAGTATTCGGTTGCTGACTCTGATACTGTCATCGCGTTACTACCAAAATATAGCTCATGTTTTCAGGTCACCTTTATTGCAGGAAATATACAGTTTGGTATTTTTGGGTTTTCCCTAGCGAAACAGAGCTGAGCTCACCTTCTGCACGCTCTGCTACAGCTACTCCTGTGACCCTCAAACTGGCTTTAGAAACAAAGTGCTAGCAGAAATGAAGTTCTCATCTAAATAGATTGAGGAAGACAGTCCTCGTCACCCAGTGCAGTTCAGGCAAGAACCTTCTTCCAACTGCTTAGTTTCTAAAAAAAATCTATCAGTGAAACAAATTAAAGCTTCATGCACCCTGATGTCTTTTTAGCTGCTCAATATAAGGATTTTATTCCCAGCAGAGGTGCAAAAAGAGATCACCAAATCATAGAACTGTTTCTGTTAGAAAAGACTTCTAAGATTATCGAGACAAGTCAGCTTACCACCACCACGGCCATTAAGTCATCTCCTGATGTGCCCATGTGCATATGAGGAGTCTCAGGGGGGACCTCATTGCTGTCTACAACTCCCTGAAGGGAGGCTGTAGCCCGGTCGGGGTTGGTCTCTTCTCCCAGGCAACCAGCAATAGAATGAGGGGACACAGTCTCAAGTTGTGCTGGGGGAGGCATAAGCTGGATGTTAGGAGGAAGTTGTTGCCAGAGAGAGTGATTGGCATTGGAATGGGCTGCCCAGGGAGGTGGTGGAGTCACCGTTCCTGGAGGTGTTCTAGAAAAGCCTGGATGAGGCACTTAGTGCCATGGTCTTGTTGTTTGGATAGGACTGGGAGATAGGTTGGACTGGATGATCTTGGAGGTCTCTTCCAACCTGCTTGATTCTATGATTTCTTGAACACCTCCACTGCCTCCCTGGGCAGCCTGTTCCAATGCCTGACCACTCTTGTAGGAAAGAATTTTTTCCAAATATCCAACCTAAACCACCCTGGCACAATTTCAGGCCATTGCCTCTCATTCTATCACCTGATACTAGAGAGAAGAGGCTGACCCCCCCCACCTCACTATAACTCCCTTTCAGCTGTGAGAAGATGCTCATTCCAACTGAGGAACTATTCTAGGCCAGCAAATCTGGATTAGCCATTTCAGCCATCTTCACCAGAAAGAGGGGGACAAAAGCAATTCATAAGGTCCTGCTAGTGCTTTGCTGCTTTGAGCTGCTCAGAAAGTCCACCCATCCCTACTCTCAGGCAGTGATTAGACATCAGTCACAGCTAATAAACACAAGCAAATAAACACAGAAAGTTCTCCTCTCTTTCTCTTTTTTAATGCTTACCCAATCTTAAGCTCTTCAGACCTTTATTCCCTTGGACTGCTGAGCCTAGATCAGTTCCTCTTCCCAATTATGGTACTCAAGCAGTCTGCTAACTGAAGAGTAAATACAACTCGTGCCACAGCAGTTAGGAACAGATCAAGCAAAGAGCTGAATGCTCATGTCATCAGACTAATTCGTGGGATTAATCATGTAAAAGTACTTGAGGGAAAAGGCCACTTCTGCGAAGGCAATCAAGGGAATAAAGGCTTTGTGGTGTTCAAAGAGGCATTTGCTTTTTGCTATCTTTATAATGTGGATCTTTGTGTGTTTATTACAAGTTCATTTTTAACTGCTGTCACACATGATGATGTTTATATCCTCCCTCTAATAAACATCATGACTTTTAACAAAATTATTACAACTTATTCAACTTATGTTCTACTGTACAGAGAATTCAGTTATTTCCAAAGTATGAGTTTATGCTGTGATCTACCTTGCTTCAAATGGAAATACTGCAGCGTTGAGGTTAGAAGAGATCACAGAATCACAGAACCTTAGAGGTTGGAAGGGACCAACAGAGATCATCAAGTCCAACCCCCCTGCCAAGGCAGGATTGCCTAGGGAAATTTGCACAGGAATATATCCAGGCAGGTTTTGAAAGTCTCCAGTGAAGGAGACTCCACAACCTCTCTGGGCAGGCTGTTCCAGTGCTCTGTCGGTGTCGGTCACACAGTAAGGAAATTCTCCTCATTTTGAGATGGAACCTCCTGTGTCAAGTCTAACTGTTCACCTAGAGCTCTCAATCCCACCTACTGTTAAACCACTACCACTAAGCCATGTGCCTCAGCACCACATCCACACATCTTTTAAATCCCTTCAGGCGTGGTGACTCCACTTTTCTGGGCAGCCTGTTTCAAAGCCTGACAGTCCTTTCTGTGAAGTAATTTTTTCCTAACACCCAAAACTCCCAAGCATACACAGTAAGGTTTCGTTGTGTGAGAAATGCATTGCACAAAGTAAACTGAGGTGAAGAAATTCTGGTGGTAAGATTTCTGCTCTTGATAATGTCAAGTCTGTGTTAGATAGTATTGTTCTGCTCTGGCAGGGGGGTTGGACTTGATGATCTCCTTGGGTCCCTTCCCACCCCTAATATCCTGTGAGTAAGTTTATAGTTCTGGAGCATGGGGACATTATCATGTTTTGAAGAACCTCCTTAACGGTGTAAAACTATTCAATAGGACAGCCCTATGAGGTATAAAGCTACACAGAGTATTTACAAGCAAGCTCTTCATTTTGGCATTTTCCAGGCCTAGATAATTCAAGAATATTTGCAGTTATTTTTAACTCACTGAAGACAGACATCCCAGGAAAGCTTCTTCTAGCAGGATACCTTTACTTTGAATTCTAGGGGAAGTTTTTCTAGATGACAGTCAAGACTAATTTTTATGCAGAATGTGAGATTTGAGGATATCAGTATGTTAAAATAAACATTTGTTTTCATTTTGCCCTTTCTGCTGTTTGCTGGAGCATGTCCAAAGAGGGGCTACAAAGCTGGCGAAGGTTCTAGGGCATGAGTCTTGTGAGGAGCAGCTGAGGTAACTCTGGTTGTTTAGCCTGGAGAAAAGGAGGCTGAGGGGAGGCCTTCTCACTTCCTACAACTACTTGAAAGGGTAGGGGGTTGGTCCCTTCTTCCCTGTAAGATGCAGGGGAACAAGAGGAAATGGCCTCAAGTTGCACCAGAGAAGGTTTAGAATGAATATTAGGGAAATTTTCTTCCTGGAAGGATTGTCAGGCACTGGAACAGGCTGCTCAGGGAGGTGATGGAGTCTCCATCCCAGGAAGGATTTAAAAGCCATGCAGATGCCGTGCTGAGAGACAGTGTTTAGTGGTGACCTGGCAGAGCTGGGTTAGTTGTTGGGCTCGATCATCTTAAAGGTCCTTTTAACTAAAACAGTTCTATGATTCTGCGTTTCCAGTTCACTCCAGAACATGTACATGTTATGCCGAGGGTGAAAAAGCTGAAGGACTGCTTTAAAATGCAGTTTGTGGGGAATTCTGAATGACTATATATGAGGTTGAGAGCAATTTCCCATTGGAATGGGCTGCCCAGGGAGGTGGTGGAGTTACTGTCCCTGGAGGTCATAGAATCATAGAATGGTTTAGGTTGGAAAGGACCGCAAGGATCATCCAGCTCCAACCCCCCGCCATAGGCAGGGACACCTCCCACTAGAGCAGGTTGCTCAAGGCCTCATCCAGCCTGGCTTTAAACGCCTCCAGGGAGGAAGCATCCACAGCCTCCCTGGGCAACCTGTGCCAGTGTCTTACCACCCTCACTGTAAAGAACTTCCTCCTAACATCCAGTCTAAATCTCCCCTCTGCCAGCTTAAACCCATTCCCCCTCGTCCTGACATTGCTAGACCTTGTCAATAGTCCCTCCCCAGCCTTCCTGTAGGCTCCCTTCAGATACTGGAAAGCCACTCTAAGGTCTCCTCGAAGCCTTCTCTTCTCCAGGCTGAAGAGCCCCAACTCTCTCAGCCTGTCCTCATAGCAGAGGTGCTCCAGCCCTCTGATCATCTTCGTGGCTCTCCTCTGGACCCGCTCCAGCAGGTGTTCCAGAAAAGCCTGGATGAGGCACTTAGTGCCATGGTCTAGTTGACTGAATAGGGCTGGGTGCTAGGTTGGACTGGATGATTTTGGAGGTCTCTTCCAACCTGCTTGATTCTATGATTCTATGATAATCTCTCATATTGTTTTCCTTGTCTAAATGCCTACTGATAGTCAACCTGCATTTACTTTTTGAAAGGGCAAGCATTTGCTATGAAAAGCAAGGGGAAAAAAAGGGATGCTCAAAACAAATTGTGAGAAGTTATACTTTATTCATGAGCACTTCATGCGTCTGATTGCTTGTTTTGATTATGTTTTTCAGACAATCTCTCACTAGATTATTGTAAGGGTCTTCTTGGGATTTTCATTGGGTTTTTTTGGGTTTGGGGGCAGTGTTTTTGGGTCAGTTTTACCATTGATAGTTATGTCAAACTTACACTAAAGAGAAAACATACTTAGAAAAAGCATGATTCTGTAGTTCAAATAGCAGAAGGATCTGCCTTGAGTTTCTGGGTAAATTGGACAGCTTTGGTGTGCCCTGGGCAAGTCTCTTAATCTATCCCAGTTCTTCATAATGAAGACCACAACTAGATGTTACCATGTTTGCAGTGTTTCAAGGACCACACAGAAGAGACATTAGCTCATGCCTGACAGCAGATGACTTCTGTTCTTCATTAATGAATCATTTCATTCCACAGAATGAAAGCACAGCAGCATCTCTAGAAAGAATTCCACTGATGCTACCATTCCGAACTAGACTTGAGCAGCTCTTTTTTTTCCCCCTTTTTGGTGGCCATTTGAAATTATTTCCATCTTTTTATATAACTCCTTTTATAACATTGTGTATTCAATCTATCTTGATTTCATTTACCACCAATTAATCATTAATTCCAGCACAGGTGCACATGGTATTTCTAGAGTAAAGAATCAGAAGAAAATCATTTAAGATGCAGTATTGAAATCATTACAATATAGTAGCAAAGCTTTGTTTGAAATTGTAAGTGCCTGTTTATTAAATTATGGCTTACTCTTTTAAATCTCTTTGGTCACAACTGGAGCACCTCTGCTATGAGGACAGGCTGAGAGAGTTGGGGCTCTTCAGCCTGGAGAAGAGAAGGCTTCAAGGAGACCTTAGAGTGGCTTTCCAGTATCTGAAGGGAGCCTACAGGAAGGCTGGGGAGGGACTATTGACAAGGTCTAGTAATGTCAGGACGAGGGGGAATGGGTTTAAACTGAAAGAGGGGAGATTCAAACTGGATGTTAGGAGGAAGTTCTTTACAGTGAGGGTGGTAAGACACTGGCACAGGTTGCCCAGGGAGGTTGTGGATGCTTCCTCCCTGGAGGTGTTTAAGGCCAGGCTGGATGAGGCCTTGAGCAACCTGCTCTAGTGGGAGGTGTCCCTGCCTATGGCAGGGGGTTGGAGCTGGATGATCCTTGAGGTCCCTTCCAACCTAAACCATTCTATGATTCTATACCCTGAACTTCAATGTACTTCAGTTGTGGTTATGTTAACTATGTTATGTCAGCTTCAGAGACTAACATGAATTTATGTTTTAAAACAGGAACACCACAAACCCAACCCTCCTCGGAAGCCCCTACCAGCAGACCCTCTGACCAAAGCACGCTGTAACACAGCATGCACGACAGCGACTGGACACACAAAAGCTCTGCCTCATGTTGCTCCTGTAAGGTTAGTTCTGATCCAAATGCCTTCATTTATAGCTCTTTGTTCAATGACAGGTCTGAACTGTCTTGAGTAGCTATGGTCCACTGTAGCTTTTGCTGAGAGCTAGGCAACAACTCTTTGTTGTTTAGGAACCTCATGAAGTTCAACAATGGCAAGTGCAGGGCCCTACATCTAAGGAGGAATAATTCCCTGCATCAGTAGAGGACAGGAGTTGATCTGCTGCAAATCAGCTCAGAGAAGGACCTGGGAGTCCTGTTAGACAGCAACTTCACCATGAGCCAGCAATGGTTCTTGAGGCCAGGAAAGCAAATGGTCTCCTGGAGTGCATTAAGAAGCATATGGACATCAGTAAGTTTGCAGATGATGCCAAGCTAGGAGCAGGTCTTGATCTGTTGGAAGGTAGGAGAGCCCTGCAGAGGGAACCAGACAGGCTGGATGGGTGGGCAGAGGCCAACGGGATGAGATTTAACGAGGCCAAGTGCAGGGTTCTGCACTTTGGCCACAACAAGCCCAAGCAGTGCTACAGGCTGGGGACAGAGTGGCTGAGAGCAGCCAGGAAGAAAGGGACCTGGGGGTACTGGTAGATACTAGGCTGAAGTGCCCAGGTGGCCAAGAGAGCCAATGGCATCCTGGCCTGGATCAGAACAGTGTGGCCAGTAGGATGAGGGAGGTAATTCTGCCCCTGTACTCAACACTGGTCAGGTCACACCTTGAGTCCTGTGTCCAGTTCTGGGCTCCTCCATTCAAGAGAGATGTTGAGGTGCTGGAAGATGTCCAGAGAAGGGTCACAAAGCTGGTGAGAGGCCTGGAACACAAACCCTAAGAGGAGAGGCTGAGGGAGCTGGGGTTGTTTAGCCTGGAGAAGAGGAGGCTCAGGGGGGACCTCATTGCTGTCTACAACTCGCTGAAGGGAGGTTGTAGCCAGGTGGGGGTTGGTCTCTTCTCCCAGGCAACCAGCAACAGAACAAGGGGACACAGCCTCAAGTTGTGCCGGGGGAGGTCTAGGCTGGATGTTAGGAGGAAGTTCTTGCCAGAGAGAGTGATTGGCATTGGAATGGGCTGCCCAGGGAGGTGGTGGAGTCGCCATCCCTGGAGGTGTTCAAGAAAAGCCTGGATGAGGCACTTGGTGCCATGGTCTAGTTGACTGGATAGGGCTGGGTGATAGGTTGGATTGGATGATCTTGGAGGTCTCTTCCAACCTGCTTGTTTCTATGGTTCTATGACAGCAGGTCAAGCCCTTTACTCTTAGTGAGGCCACATCTACAGTACTGGTCCATTCTGGGCTCCCCAGTTCAGGGAACTACTGGAGACTACAACGATGCTTAAGGGACTGGAGCATCACTGTGAGGAGGAGTGTGAGAGACCTGGGGCTGTTTTACTTTGAGGGGACCATATCAATATCTAAAAAGCAGGGGGCAAGATAATGGAACCAGACTCTCTTCAGTGATGCTCAACGATAAGACAAGGACACAAACTGGACCACAAGAGGTTCCCCCTGAACATCAGAAAAAATCTCCTGCTGTAAGGGTGCCAGAGCCCTGGAGTAGGCTGACCTGACAGGTTGTGGAGTCTCCTCCTCTGGAGAGATTCCAAACCTGCCTGGACATTGTGATCCTGGGCAACTTGCTGTGGGTGACCCTGCTATAGCAAATGGGTTAGACTAGACGGTCTCCAGAGCTTCCTTCCAAAGCCCACCATTCTGTGATATAAAAGCAGGCAGTATTGGAATGACTTTCAGCAAGAGTACATCAGCAAAACTGCTCTGACTTCCATGGAATTATGACAATTTGTACTACATGCAAAGGTGTGACTGTAAGCACCTGGCTGTTTATTTACAAAAGCTTCCCAATAAATACCATTCCTTGCAGAAGAAAGGAGTTAATGAGCACCAATTTAAAGAGAAACAAAGCTCTAGCAGAAAAAAAACCCAAACTGAACTACTCAGACTATCCACAGAATTAGGCTGAGACCTTCACGCTCTTGAGATCAACCACCAAAACAAACAATTTCTGTCCGTATGCCTCACAATGAAACATCAATTTATATCATTTTGAGAAGAATACCCAAAGCATTCAGAGAAAAGATCTGAAAGTAAAACAACTATGTCCAGTGTCAAAGGGCATTGCTGGTGATGATTTCTTAGCCATTATTATTCAGTTCCCTGTGAATAAAAAGTGAGCTTCAAGGAAGATAAAAATATTTTGACCTACAGCAATTCTAATGGCAAAGTGGCACTTAATTGCTTTTAATTGAATTTTATTTTTTATGTTTTTAATTGCTTAAATTAAAAACAGACTCAAGTTCATTTCCTATGACCTCTAGCAAAGTGACTGCAACTATGAACTTTGCTTCAGCTCCTGGCTTAACTGTAGTAAGATAATCTGAAAGTAAGAATACTTCAACCTGTCTGCTACAACTGTTTGAAAGCAGCTGGTGTTCTACAGCTTTAAGCAGCACTTTTGAAGAGGTTCAAAATTGATAAGCACTCAAAGACACAGAGTCTGAAGACCAATACATGAAACACTGTGCTACAGCAGGCAGCAAGTAAAACGTGAATCAGGAAAAAAGGAGTCTGGTGGCACCTCTTACATTTCGTGATCGAGTCTGGTGATACTGTTTGCACTTCTTGATGGGACTTGTGTGCACAGTAGCATGTCTGATCTCCCCCCAGTATGAAAGTCCAGGGTTACATGCCTAAAGTTAACTTGGAAGGCTGCAAGAGCTTTTACCATCCACCTGTATTCAGTTTTGGGCCCCTCACTATGAGACACACATTGAGGTGGATGGAGTAGGTCCAGAATAGGGCAACGAAGCTGGTGAAGGGTCTGGAGAACAGGTCTTGTGAAGAGCAGCTGAGGGAACTGGGGTTGTTTAGTCTGGAGAAAGGAGGCTGAGGGGATACCTTCTTGCGCTCTACAATTATCTGAAAGGAGGTTAAAGCCAAATGGTAGTTGGTCTCTTCTCCCTAGTAACAGGTGAAAGGAGGAGGAGGTTGCTCTCTTCTCTCAGGCAGCCAGCCCCAGAACAAGAGGACACAGCCTCAAGCTATGCCAGGGGAAATTTAGGCTTGAGGTGAGGAGAAAGTTCTTCACTGAGAGAGTCATTGGCTACTGGAATGGGCTGCCCAGGGAGGTGGTGGAGTCGCCGTCCCTGGAGCTGTTCAAGGCAGGATTGGACGTGGCACTTGGTGCCATGGTCTAGCCTTGAGCTCTGAGGCAACGGGTTGGAGTTGACGATCTATGAGGTCTCTTCCAACCTTGGTAATACTGTGATACTGTGAAAATGGCCTCAAGTTGCACCACAGGAGGTTTAGGTTGGATATTAGAAGAAACTTCTTCACTGAAATATTCTCAACCACTGAAACAGGCTGCCTGGGCAAGTGGTGAAAGCCCCTGAAAGTGTTTAAAAGATGCAGAGATGAGCCGTTGAAGGGCATGGTTTAGCAGCAGCCTCGGTAGTTACAGAATGGTTGGACTCAATGACCTTAAAGGTCTTTTCTAACTGAAATGTTCATGATCTTCATGCCTCATTGTGGTGGTTTGGGAGTTACTCACACCCTCACTCTTATGAATTCACCCAGACTAGACTCAGCCAGCTGGAAGTTAGGGAGTGAATCTTTATACTCACAGCTTCGCACAACAGACAAGCAGGTATTTACAATATGTTACAAATATATGCACCTAGATATAGAAATATACAAGTGAAAGGGGATACAGAAACACAATACTCCTCCCAGAAATCAGAGTCCCCAAGAGGGGCTCCCAACCACCCTTCCACCTTATTTCCACCCCTCTAACTTATCCCAGAGTCTGCCTTAAGTGCAGGGTGAGTTTGGAGGATCAGCAAGGGGTGTCAGAAGCAGAACCATTAGTTGGGCTACACAGCCCCGAAAGCCCAGGGAGAAAACACAGGCACCAACTCCAACAGATAGAGACTCACTGTCTTATCTATGTTTGTGTTCTTGCTTTTATACATCTCAGCAAACCAATGAGTGAAGCAGACATCACCACTGTTTTCTTTTCCCAGCCTATCATCTAATTTCTCTCATTAAAATATTCCAATTAGCCTCAAACCAGCACACTCATGCATGATGCTGGCAGGAAGAACTAACAAACTTTAAATAACAATTTGCTGTTTTCTTTATTCCCAACAGACCTGCACCTAAGCATCCGCCACAGATACCCAGGACCAGCAACAATGCTGATGTGAACTGACTAGAAAATCCGACACCTTTATTTTAAAGAGTGAAGACAGAAAGTTTGCACTATCTTCAGACTCCAGCTGGAGTTCATTTTTATGACAATACTTAGTTTTTTTAATGTTTAAAACAGCATTTTTTAAAAAGGAATTCTGAGCTACTGCCTTTGGTGCTGTGCTGTGCTATGGTGCTCTGTATACTTGCTCAGGTACTTGTAAATTATTAATTTATGTTGAATATTTATTACAGTGCAGTGCACTGTAGTAGATATTTTTACCATAGCTGAGTTTTCCTAAAAAGGAAGCCTTTTTTTGTTGTTGTTGTTGTTGTTGTTGGTAATATTTGACTGAACTTGAATACTTCTGCTCTATTGGTCCCATGTAGAGTTTTTAGTTTTGATCTGTTCATTAAGGAGGGCTGATACTCATGGGTCGATCAAATGTATGAACAACTCAATCTCAATGGCTCAGAACAAACTTTTGAATAATTATATCAGGGTTAAAAAAAAAAAAGTCTTCTGGAACAAAAGAGGCAGTGAAAATGATAGGGGAATGGTGCCTGTCTCTTACAAAGAAAGGCTGAGAGACATGGGGGTATTTAGTATGGAGAAGGACAGATGGAGAGAGAATCTTCTCAGTGCTGATCAGTAGCTAAAGGGTGCAGGTCAAGAGGATGGGGCTAGGCTCTTTTCAGTGGTGCTCAGTGACAGGACAGCGTGCAGTGGGCACAAACTGGAGCACAGGAGATTTCACCTAAAGGGAAGAAAAAAATTCTTTGCTGTGAGGGTGCTGGAGCCTTGGAGCAGGCTACCAGAGAAGCTGTGGAGTTTTCTTCTCTGGAGGGATTTCAAATCCACCTGGACATTGTGGTTCTGGGCAACCTGCTGTGGGTGATCTTGCTTTAGCAGGGGGGTTGGACTGGGTGATCCCCAGATATCCCTTCCAACCCCCAGCATGCCAGGATTCTGTGAACATGGTGAAATGCCCAATACCTACACGCAGCTATGCAACCTATGGACTTAACCAAAGGATCTCAGTGTTAGCAGCCGTACTGTAATTTCAATTTTCAAGTTACTGTTTGAAATCATTGATAAATCTGTGCTGAAAGAGGATGCCTTCACATTGTAAAGGTTCTCTTACTCAAGAAGTACTGTATATCATAAAACTGTATTTTCTTTAACCTCATTTTCCTCCAACATGGTATGGCTAGTACGTATTAACGCAGGTATCAGCCCTCCCAGCATCATTACCTTTCTGAGGCTTTGATAATTACATTCAGCTACACTGTGTAAGGTGATAACACCTCACATAGCTGTCCTATTTAGACTGACAGTAAATTACATAGAGGGGGTGGGGGAAAGCCAAGCATTACAAAGAATTACATTTTAAGTGTCAACTATTATACTTACTTCTTTTGCCTCATCGCTCTGCTTACCAACTGTACTTTGCTTACTTACTTCTGTTTTGTATTTAACTTCTAAATCTTGTTCTGGGTTTCTTAATTTTCAAATCAAAATGTATATTTTAATACATAGACTTTGGTTGTCCTAAGACACGGAGAAAAAAAAAACTCATCTCTTCACTAACGTGGTAGCATTACAGCAGATCTCTTCTGTACCTTCTCACTACCGCTGCTGACTCCAGTTGTTTTTACCTGTGCTGTGATAAGCACAATGTTCAAATAGAGTAGCTGAAATAGAACTATTACCTTATAGAGGTTGGTTTTCCTCATTGCTTGTAGTTTTTGTTTCCTTAAGCAAAAAAATAAAAGCATTGATAGAAACTTGGACCTCATTTCGCTTAGTGTAATCAGGTATCGTTCTCCCCATTCTAGCTCCCCAGTATAGCACTCATGGATGAATCAAAATAAACCATAGTTTAATTTCTTACTGAACAGCAAAGCATTTCAAGTCTGAAAGCAACTCTAATAGCAACAACAGTGCCTTACATATGGGGAATCATTGCAACGGTAGGACGATAACTTCTCCTAGGCTCAGCACTGCAGTTGAAACCAAAATGATGCTTTTTATACATTTTCCCTATTTTGTATTTAAAACACTAATTTCCTCCTGTCTTCAGTAGGTTTGTATCTAAAATGGGAGGCCTGAGGGGGACATCTCAGTTTGAAGCAGCCACGCAATCTCAGTTTGCTGGTTCGAATACTCCCATTCTTAAAATGTCAGCTCATCCTGCTGGATCAAAATGTTTGTGATGGCTCCTGAGGATCATAAGATGAGACTGTAAGCAGTGGAAGGAAAAAGCTGAAACTAAATTACTACATAGCTTATGTTCTCTACATCCGAAGTTCTAACATCTGAATGTAATGGCACCAGCTTGGGTAAGACTTAGCCTGTGTATAAACTGAAAGCTTTAAAGTAACATTTAGGTTTAAGATAAATGTGATCCACATATGCAGCCTTACAGACATTGAAATAGACACATCCATCGACACACGGCACCCAGTCTCAGCCTCATCACTGCAAGCAGACTTCTAGCCAACCAGAATATTCCATAGACCATCAGTTCTGGGAGCTGAGCACACCAAAGCATTCCTCAGGCTGCCCAGAGAGGTTGTGAAGCCTCCTTCTCTGGAGACTTTCAAAACCCACCTGGATGTTATGATCCCTGGCAACATGCTCCAGATGACCCTGCACTAATAGGGGTGCTCCAGAGGGTCCTCCAGAGGACCCCTCCAAGACACACCTGTGATTTTTGATGCTCAGAACCCATTGGACATACAGGTGAGTGCCTCTTTACCCCTAGAGAATTATCACACATAAAACCACTTTGATTCATGAAGAAAGACAGCAGAAGAATGAGAATAAGGACACCACTAGGTGTCTGCAGTCCCACCACCATGGTGGTTTTAGATTGAAATTCTAGGATGTTTCTACTGGCTTGTATCTCTCAAAGAGCCCATATGTGGCTGTTGGTGTACTCCAGAGCTGACCAACTCCACAAGCATCAACACACACTGCCCAGTAGCACATTTGCTGTTGGTAGAAGGTGGCAACATCCAGCCATTCATTGTGGAGGACACCCTTGTTTCATCTCACTGCAGGGAAGGGTTGGACTTGGTCATCTTTAAGGTCTCTTCTGCCTCAAATCATTCTGTGACTATGATTCCTTGATCCTTGGCCTCTAGAGCTGTGCACAGCAGAAACTCAGAGCACTTAACAATCCATCGAGAGAGAGAGAGCATGCAATTTGGAGAGAAGTATGTTTAAGCAAGCTGTGAACTCAGCAGATGATTAAGTAGAAAACTGTCAAATTTAGAAACAATTAACACCTTTCTAACACAAGCAGCAGAAGCACATAGAGCCATAGCACTGTTTCAATTGGAAAAGACATGGCCGAGTCCACCTGTTAACCCAACACCACCACATCCCCCATGATGTGGAATGCCATCTCACAGTTGGAAGTGTGTGATTATCTGTACACTTTATCTAATGGAGTTACTACCTGATGTTAGACATGCCTGAAACTAGAGATTTCTCCCTGTCTGGATTAAAAAATTATGATTTCTTCTATGAAGCAAGAGCAAGGAAGCACAAATATCCTGTCAAACTGACTGCCACTACTGGAAACCACCACTGGGTAGTTACTGGTAAACTATAAGTTGCTGCTTTGTATTGCAAAACAGACAAGTAGGAGCAGTGTCCCTAAAGGTCATACAATCTCGAGTCCTTCCAGTTAGCTGATATGCAAATACATTTACACATACTCAGATGCCAAATACCACAGACAGAAAAGGAGCTGTAGCTTTTAGATGAGCATGTGTGGGGAAACCAATCAAGCTATCAAATACTTCTTTTGTTTTGGTGCAAGTTTTCCTTCCAGGATGCGAGTAGTAGCTGCCTGTGTGACATTTGCAGGCCAAATTAGTGTCTTTATGATTAGACATGCAGATGTCAGGTCACATCCCATTGTGAACACCAGTTGAATGGCTTTGCATTATTAAGGAAAGTGTAAGCAACCAAATCACCTCTGGATACACCAAAACGTGAAATTCAGTGTTTGCTACTCTCAAGTAGCTTGTCAGTTTCTCAGGATGTGTAGCATCTGGTTTCCAAGAGGTGCTGTCAGCTTAGGCTTTACATGCTGTTGATGTCACGTCACATCCCATTGTGAACATCAGCTGAATGGCTTTGCATTATTAAGGACAGTGTAAGCAACCAAACCACCGCTGGATACACCAGAATGTGAAATTCAGTGTTTGCTACTCTCGAGTAACTTCTCAATTTCTCAGGACGTGTAGCATCTGGTTTCCAAGAGGTGCTGTCAGCTTAGGCTTTACAAGCTGCTGTAATATATTCATCTACCTCTTTGCTTGGCAGACTTTAACTTTTAAATCACCGTTAGAAGTTAAGATACATCACACCTCCAGTGGTTTGGGTGTTCCCCGCCACCCCCACACTTCGGAAATCACCCAGACTAGACTCAGCTGGCTCTGGAAATTGAATGAAGCTTATATTTACAGCTTAGCAGAATACACAAGCAGATATTTAAAGTAAATACAGAAATATACAAGGTAAAAGGGAATGCAGAAACACAACAGCCCTCCGAGAAACCTGAGTCCCCAGGAGGGGCTCCCAACTGCCCTTCCACCCCTCTCAACCTTACCCTCGCCCCATGGAAGAATGGAGGTTCGGCCAGGGGGTGAGGAAGCAAAGTGGATTAATCAGAGAAATGGCAGAGAGGCTAGAGAGAAATGCAGCTCAGAGTTCCCCAGCAGAAGAAGTGCCCTATCTATGTTTGGATTCTTGTTCTTGTATCTCTCAGCAAGCCTATGAGTGCAGTAGACATCATTCTGTTTTCCTTTTCACAGCCTGTAATCTAGTTCTTCTCACCAACCCAGTCTAGCTAGCTTCAAACTAGCACAACACCTTATATCCTCAGATTAGGAGTGTTCAATTTATCTTCATAGAAGAGATGTTCTGCACAGACCACACTGCTCTTCCTAACCATCTTCTTTCCCACACACATTTCACCCTCCTCCCCACTCACCATGACACTGGTATAGCCAAGTCCCTTTCCAGAGGCAAGGCAAGCACACAGTGTGCTCTCCCTAAAGCACTGCATGACAACGCAGCTATTATGCTAAGCAACAGAGCAGCCACCAAAGAAAATTAAAAGTACACAGTAAACAAAAAGAAAACTACATGTTTACTCCCTTTTTCCCCTCAACAAAACTCTTGGGTTTAGTATTCCTAGGGTTTTTTTTGAAACAAAAAAGCTATCAATTACCAGAGTTGCAAGATTATTCTTTTTTCATTTCATAAGAGCCTTTTCAAAAGCTGAGAAAACAGATACACATCCCTTTCCTCACTCCCCTCTTAAATTCTTACTTCTCCTAATCATTTCAGTACATTAATATTCTTTTCTTATTTGCCAATCAAACAACAGCATTTTTAATTTAACTATTACCACATGATAGTAAATGAATTCATTCTGTATCTTACAGGCAGCCTCCAAAACAAAACTTTCTAAGCTCAAAAATTCCAAATCCCACACTACACCCAGAGCAGCCTTCCCGATACCTTCACCACACAAGGCCAGAAGCTGCCCCCTCCACTACAGACAGCTCCCCTTATCACAGCATACTTTTAAGAGAGAAGCATTAAAACCCCAGACTACAATGAGGTAAAGGTTTCAGAGATTCATAGAATCGTTTGAGTCAGAAAAGACCTCCAAAATCAACCCCCCAGCGCCATGCCCACTCCTGAAATGCCAGCTACACATCTCCAGGGGAAGTTCTTCACCATGAGAGTGGTGAGAGCCTAGAATGATTTGCCCAGGAAGGTGGTTGAGGCCCCGTCCCTGGAGGTGTTTAAGGCCAACCTGGTCTAGAGTAGGGTGTCCCTGCAGGGGGGGTTGGAACTAGATGATCCTTGTGGTCCCTTCCAACCCTAACTGATTCTGAGTCCCCCACTTCCCTTGACAGTTTTCCAGTAATAATTTATTTTCTTAAAATCCAGCCTAAACCTCTCTTGGCACAGCTTGAGGCCACTTTCTGTCATACTAAGGCCATGTCCTGACATCCTAAACTTAGTTTGTCCTCTTGGAATTCAGAAAGAGAACACCCAATGTCATGACCTCAGAGGTCTCTTCCAACCTGGTTGATTCTATGATTCTATAGTTCTATGATTGTTGTGACAGGATCCCAGCATGGTGGGAGTTGGAAAGGATCTCTGGGGATCATCTAATCCAAGTCTCCTGCTAAAGCAGGGTCACCCAGAGCAGGTCGCTCAGGATCACAATGTCCAGATGGGTTTGGAATCTCTCCAGAGAAGGAGATTCCACAACCTCTCTGAGCAGCCTGCTCCAGGGCTCCAGCACCCTCAGAGGAAAGAATTTTTTCCTTCTCTTCAGGTGGAACTGTATGTGTTACAGTTTGTGCCCTTGTCCTGTCAGAAGGCAACACTGAAGAGTCTGGCCAGATCCTCCTGCCCCCTGCTCTTTAGCTATTGATCAGCACTGAGAAGATCCCATCTCAGTCTGCCCCTCTCCAGACTTCTTAGAATCACAGAATCAAGCAGGTTGGAAGAGACCTCCAAGATCATCCAGTCCAACCTAGCCCCTCCTGTCCCCTAATCATCCTTGTAGCCCTATATAGTACCCCATATATAACAATTCAATGATTTTAAGTAAATTCAGGCATTATTCAATGCCAGGCTAGGGCAAGTGCAAAAAAATTGAAGGCTTTACATATTTAAAGGGAAGAGTTACCTTTTTATTCCGTGTGGAGCTGAACAGTGGCATTCATTTTTACCTTCCCGTAAGTGTCACTGCCACCCAGGTCTGAAAAGACCTCAGGTCATTTATATCACATTATTTTCCTATTAAAGCTGTAAATTGCTTTTCAACTCTGAAGGTCAAAAGCTAAACTACTTTTTTTTTGTTGTTTTTTTCAATATTAGGTTAGTTGTAGCCTAATACACTTTACTGAAAGAATATTAGATGCCCTAACACCTTGAACGTTTGATTCACTGCCAGACCTGGAGCTAAATTGGCTGCACAATCGTTGTGCTCACGATTTGGGGTAAAGAAGCAGCTCCTTGGACAATTTCAGGAAGAGCATTAACGAGGTTGAGTGAGAAATTAAGATTTTTTTGTTTACTAAAGGCACAGTCATGAAGGTAAAAAATTATACTGAAGATGAGATGGAAGGAAATGGAAGGAATAGAGAAGGGGGGGGGCGGAATCTGCATTTAATTTTCAGCAGCTTAAAGGCAGTTTGCAATATCCTCTGGGGAATGCCAAAAAGTATGGTATTAAGGCATGGACTAAGGCTTTAACAAAGCATAAAATACCAAAGAAATTTAATCCCCCTGTTGCTCCTTACAGCCCACTTAAAGATGCAATGCAGAGTCATTAGATCAGTACAGAAACCATTAATTTGACTGGGCCAGTGAGTAAAGCCTAATAACTTGGAACTTGCATCAAAAGGATGGTTTGGAAGACTTTTTAGGTCTTGCACACAGAGTCTGCATGAGATTTATATATATATATAAAAGCATAGGTCAGGAACAGCTGCAAAAATTAATCAGACTCCTTGTTTATCACTGCCATCATTTTGAAGCGATTTAGGAATGTCTGCAAAATACATTCACTCAATGAATACAGTCAGTGCTTGCACTTCTTTACCCCAAAACTGCATTTTGGGTAGATTTTGGGTTATTCCTTCCTTTCTAAATATTTTCAACCTACTACCTTAAATTACAAACCTAAATCAAAGAAAAATAACAGTTCTGAAAGCAGAAAAATCCTCTAGATTCACTAGAGCTGAGAGATTACCTTTGATTTCAATGTTCACAAGCATGCAGTAAGACTACAGGACAATATGATTTTACCCTTCTGAGGCTTGCATTTCCACTTTGAAGCACAGGTATCTGTACCCACCACCTGGGGGATGTGATCCACAGGCACTCAGAGAGCCTGCTATCCTCTCAGTATCACAGGAGACTTATCTCTAGCTTAGCAGTCCTGCCATGACACATTCACACTTGCATTTTGCCACCCAGTTCTCTTCAAGAAAAACAGTACAGCCTTGGTCTTTCCACAGCCATGACATTCTTTCTTCATATATTCCCTCTTTATTATTTTGGGGTCCTTTTCTGCCATTCATTGTGTCTTTTTGTCATATTCTCTTTGTGCCTTCTGTCTTATAGCTCCCCTAGCCAATTTTCTCTAAAGCCTCTAGATGAATGAGCTTCTTTTCCCCTCCTTATTTCAGCCAAGCCTGTCTTTTGAGCATTACCTTTGTTTTTCCATGGCATGCAGGCTCAAGCCATTCCCACAGCAGCACAGTGCCTGCCTTGGATGGGCACGCTTGCTATTTCTGTAAGAGAGGAGAGCCCCAGGTCTTTAGAAGCTCACTGTGGTTCAGCTCATTTGCTATGCCAGGCTAGAATATAAAGCCAAATTCCAGATTTACTATCTGAGTAGTTCCCAGCCTCAGCTTTCAACTCCAGAGAACAAATTTTGCTGGGCACAATTCTTTTGCCAGACTGTATTTTTTTCAGCTATTCAAGCCAATCTCAACCTAAAGGTGATTACAAAGGAAGATCTTACACAAGCCCCTCTAAAGAGAACTTCCACACACACACACACACTCTGTCTCTAGTTTCTGCTGTGGAGCTTTGCAAACTCAGATGTACACTAATACGATGCTGAGGGGACTGAAGCATCAGTCTTATGAGAAGAAAAGGCTGAAGACACCTGAGGCTTTTTAGCCTGGAGAAGAGCAACCTGAGAGGGGATCTTCTCAATGCTGATCAATCTTTAAAGGGTGGGGGGCAAGAGGATGAGACCAGACTCTTTTTCAGTGGTGCACCATGATAGGACATTCACTCGTTCAGAGAAACGCTCTGTGATGCAAAAAACAAGCTGTGATTTTAAAGCAAGTTGATAATAAGTAGTACTTTGAGCACTAGGTAGAATCACTGTGCATAGGAACACTCCAGTATGGGGATCTCCAGTTCAAGAGAGACAAGAAACTACTGGAGAGAGTCCAACAGGGGCAGCAAACATGCTGAGGAGACTGGAGAATCCCTGTGGCAAGGAAAATATGAAAGAGTTAGGGCTGTTTAGCCTGGAGGAGACTGAAAGGGAATTTTCTCAATGATGATCAATAGCTAAAGGGCAGGGGGGAAGAAAATGGGGCCAGAATTTTTTCAGTGGTGCCTAGTGACAGTCCAAGAGGCAACATGCATAAACTAGAACCCAAGAGGTGCCATTTGAAGATAAGGGAAAACTTCTTTGGTGTGAGGACGCTGGAGCCCTGGAGCTAGTTGCCCAAAGAGGTTGAGGAGTTTCCTTCTCTGGACAGATTCTAAACACACCTGGACACTGTGATCCTGGGCAACCTGCTATGGGTCATCCTGCTTTAGCAGGGATTTGGACTAGGTGATCTCCAGCCTCCTTTTCTCTAGGCTGAACAGCTCCAGTTGCAGCTAAACAACCTCAATTCCCTCTGCTGTTCCTCACAAGAGCTGTTCTCCAGACCCTTCACCAGCTTCACTGCCCTGCTCTGGACCTGTTCCAGCAACTCAATGTGTATTTCATCAGATACCAACAACTTCAATGCCTTTCTTGCAGAATGTGCATATTCCAAGTACTGAGGGTGCAAAAATGCAACTATCATAAGCTACAAGGAATTTCCAGAGGCGATGTTGAATTTGGTATTTTTCCAATCAATATTCCTCTCCAACAGCAACCCCTAAGTCCAAATGCAAATGGGCAAAAGCTTAAAGGAGAAAGTTCTTGGGGAGGCATTGTGCTGCATCTTGCCCTTACTCTTCAAAGTCTCTTGTCTTCCAAGGAACAAAAAACATCACTGCCCTTTAAACCCTGGAAACAGCATGTTAAAAAATCAAATAAATGCCTCTCAGCAGCTACTGCTAAAGTTTACTGCTAGTTTCCCAGACTTTGTCTCTTAGGACATATTCACCCCTAGCAGAACATGTCCAGGGCAATATCTCTTAGAGAATTGCAGTTCCTAGCAACTAACTTTTCCTTCCTTCTCATCTAAAAGCATCAAACCAGAAGCATGAATAGTGTGTTCTACTGTACAGCATTATAAAAACATTAAGTAATGAAAAATCTATAGCTGTAAGCACCTTAGCCATAAAATTACTACTCTAACAAATATCCAGCAGCATTAGAGCTATTAAGAGAGAAACTCTGGTAACCTACTGATGGCTGAGACAGTAATACCCAGTAAATAACAAGGGTGTTCTGCTCCTTCCTGCTCTTCAGAGCTGGGTCATTATTAAATGCATCAAATCTCTAGTTCATAGTTTACATCTTCGTACCCTCTTCCAGAGACAGTAAAGCAGCACTTCTCCCTCACCCCAGAGAACTGCCAGAACGGAGTAACCATATGGTTAGGTTAATGCTAGGAGTAGTGTGATATGAGCAGAGGGGCAGAGAATCTCATCACAACTCACAGCTCCCAAAACAAGACAACACTGGGAAGAAAGGGAATTTGTATGGGAAAAGCCCAACCTCACCCTCAACTCTACAAAAAGAACACAAGACTGAAATCCACCCCACAACACACAATTTTTGATTGACACCTATACCTTTACAACACAAATTATCCCGACAGTAGTTAAGAAAACCATTAGGCAAAGCTTAAGCTTATCCAACACACACCCAATCTTCTCTTTGCCCCTCGCTCTCTCTGTGCTCCTGCAGGAGCCTCTATCGAGCAGATTCGGTTTTTTTCCTTAATCTAAGTTTGTTTTACAGGTCCTCAGTTTAATTTCTCAGTGCTTTAGGTTCTCCACTAGTCTCAATTACAATAACATTATAGCCGTCAACCCTTATCTCTGAATCGTCAGCTTTTCATTTGGCCTCCCAGCAGTCTGCATCAGAGCTTTCCAGCACCTTATCAACTGCAACCACGTTGATTAAATTATACCATCCATTTGCTAATATTTACTGAGCCATTACTAAATACGTCCAATTTTGTTTGCTAATGCACGTTCCTGTCTCTCTGCGATGTGAAGCCCAAACCAGGCAGTCCTGCCTGTCTCCTGTTTCGTGGAAACCTTGCAAATAAGATACCGTATTTCATTAGAACTGAAAACTTAACAATTATAGGCCTTTGACATCATCTGCCACAACAAGCTCCTGGCCAAGCTGGCAGCTCATGGCTTGGACAGATTCACTCTGTGCTGGGTCAAGAACTGGCTGGAAGGTCGAGCCCAGAGAGTGGTGGTGAATGGTGCCACATCCAGTTGGCAGCTGTCACTAGTGGTGTTCCCCAGGGATCAGTGCTGGGCCCAGTCCTGTTCAACATCGTTATTGATGATCTGGACAAGGGGATTGAGTACAGCATCAGTAAGTTTGCAGATGACTGTTATGGACTCCAGGGCAATGACACCAAGCTAGGAGCAGGTGTTGATCTGTTGGAAGGTAGGAGAGCCCTGCAGAGGGAACTAGACAGGCTGGATGGGTAGGCAGAGGCCAATGGGATGAGACTTAACAAGGCCAAGTGCAGGGTTCTGCACTTTGGCCACAACAACCCCAAGCAGCACTACAGGCTGGGGACAAACTGGCTGAAGAACAGACAGGAAGAAAGGGACCTGGGGGTACTGGTAGATAGTAGGTTGAACATGAGCCAGCAGTGTGCCCAGGTGGCCAAGAGGGCCAATGGCATCCTGGCCTGGATCAGGAACAGTGTGGCCAGTAGGACNNNNGGAGGAAGTTCTTGCCAGAGAGAGTGATTGGCATTGGAATGGGCTGCCCAGAGAGGTGGTGGAGTCACCGTCCCTGGAGGTGTTCAAGAAAAGCCTGGATGAGGCATTTAGTGCCATGGTCTAGTTGACTGGACAGGGCTGGTTGCTAGGTTGGACTGGATGATCTTGGAGGTCTCTTCCAACCTGGTTGATTCTATGATTCTAAGGAAGGTTCCCTATTATATCCTGTATCAACTACTAAAGAGAAAATTTCCTTACTTTCTGTTCCCTATTAAGAAACTGTTAATTTCCCAGTAATTAAATATAGCTAAAAAGAAGAAATGTAATTACTGCCATGGAAATATCACTGGCCTAAGGACTTGGAGGTTATTCTATTTGTTGCAATTATATTAGTAGGGGTTTATCTACTGCTCTATTTGTCAGTTACTTTCACAGCTCTTCACTTTTCTGAATCTATGCCATTGTCATCATCCTTACAGGCAAATGAGTTTCCATTAAATGGCAGCACTCCTTTGCCAAAAGGATTCAGAAGTGTATCAGCACAGGACTAACAAGAGTATAAAATATTAACCTCTTCACATTTCGGACAATGTTGTTTTCTCTGCAAAATCATCAAATCATAGAATCATTTTTGCTGCAAAAGACCCTTAAGATCATTGTGTCCAACCATTCTCTAACTTTACCGATGCTGCAGCTAAGCCACGTCCCTCAACACAACAACTCTGCTCTTTTAAACACCTTCATTGATGGGGATTCAGCCATCCCCTACCAGGGAGCCTGTTCCAGTGGCTAAGAAGCCTTTCAATGAGGAAGTTTCTTCTAATGCCAGCCTAAACTCCCCTGGCACAACCCAAGGCAATTTCATCTCATGCTATCACTTGTTACTAGGGAGAGCAGATCAACCTCCACCATGCTATGACTTCCTTTCAGGGAGTTGTAGAGAGCAAGAAGGTCTCCCCTCAGCCCCTTTTCCCTCCAGGCTAAACAACCCCAGTTCTCACAGCTGCTCCTCAGAAGACCTGTTCTCCAGACTCTTCAGCAGCTTTGTAGCCCTTCTCTGGACCTCTTACAGCACCCCAATGTCTTGTTGTAGAGAGTGCAAGAAGCCCTCACGTGTATAGATGAGACACCTACATTCCAGCCATCATCAACCATCCATTCAGTAACATGACTGTGTCCTCTGCTTGCAGCCTGGTTTGAAGCTGCACAGTCTCCCAGATTCTTGGCTTCTGAAGAAGCACCTAGTGATCTCAGGTACTTATCCATATCCAGGTGACCAGCAAAACCAGCTAACATCAGGTTGTAATATTTAAAACACAGATGAAAATGCAATTAATTTTTTGCAAAATCAGGACATTGTTATCACTGTTGAAAAAATAAATCAGTGTGTTGACTACCATGTAGATGTGTGATAAATAAGAGTAAAGATATGCCAGTGGCAGCCTAACTCTAATGTATGAAGAGAACTGAAAATGCTTGACCTTGTGAAGGCAAGAAGTAACACCATAAATGTCTTTTAAAAGCCTGATGCACTCCTAGAGAGCATTCTGAAACCTCTTGAAGGGTAATCTCATTTCAGAGGAGGGTAAAAGGAGAGAGAAAAGCACAGAAATAAGTGCTGAGAAAATCACATTCAAATCTTGGTTCTTCTACTGCCTTAACTATCCATTAGTTCAGAGAGAGGATGTCATTACAACATCTACATTTCACACCAAATGTCATTCTTCTGTTTCCAGACTGGCAAAGATGTGACCTTCTTATTTCCAGGACCAGGATTTAGGCTTCTGTTTAAAAAGAGACCAAGTATGGCTCTGAAAACAGGTTTCTTTTTCCCTTTTCAGGGAGAAAGCTTAAAAAGCAGAGGTATTTAAGGTGCTTTTTAGTGTCTAATGTTTTGTTACTGTATTTCTATACCACCAGTATAGAATATAAAGCTTAAAAAGCAGAGGTATTTAAGGTGCTTTTTAGTGTCTAATGTTTTGTTACTGTATTTCTATACCACCAGTGGCACTATCCACTAAATTCCAGCAGATCAGTCTCTAGAAGAGTTCTTTGCATGCTTCAATACAGCCAAGTGTGTGTGCCTGAAATGGCTTTTAGCAGCTGTTCAGTATCTCTACCATCTCTGAAGTTAAGCACTATCTCCAGCACAAATGGCAAGATCTTACACTCTCACCTTTCCTTCAGTGAATGTCTACAACTGCCATAATCATAGGATTATAAAAGCTGGCAGTGACCTCAAGAGGTCTCTAGCCCAACTCCTGCTCAAAGCAGGGTCACCTCTGTAGTCAGACCAGGTTGCTCAGGGAGTTATCTAGCTTAGCCTTGAAAACTTAAAGAGATGAAGATGGGCACAACCTCCCTGGACTGATTCCCCTGCTAGCTGGATAGCTATTCCCAAAAAAATGGCATTCTGCTGATGCTGAAAACCTGTTTTTTTACTGAGATAGCTATGGTTTCCAAGTTCTCTGCACTAGAGTCAGACCCAATTTCAAATGGTACTGCATTTATATCTGCATTTATCCCTCAGAGGTTATAATTAACTGTAGAACCCTCTCAACTAATGAGACTTCAAAGCAGTTGCTTAGCCAAATAACATTTCTACGTCAATTGTGTCAAAACAGAGTTCCATTTACCAACAGATGAGGTTGTCTGTTTATTTTTCCATTTCCAAATGAGAAATCATTTCTACTTATCACAGTACTTTTCCAAGTTCTAGGATATATTCATCCCACTTGTAAGCAGAACAAACACCATGAAATCCCCAGGACTAGAGGAAGTGGCCACAAGCTTCTCTGAGGAAGGGTTAGGAAAGAGTTCTTCACTGAAAGTATTGGGATGGTTTACCCAGGGCAGTGGTAGAGTCACCATGCCTGGAGGCTTTTAGAAGGCATGTAGACCTTGGTGCTTAGGGACATGCTTTAGTGTTGACCTTGCAGTGCTGGCTCAAAGGTTGTATGTACTACATGATCTTGAAGATGTCTTCCAACTAAAGACATTCTGTGATTCTTAGAAAGAAATCTGCAAAGTGTCAGCTACACTATGGTTAAATTCCTATGAAAAAGCTTTTTGGTTTGGCTATAGCAATGCCTAATGGGATTCAAAACACAGTATTGTACTGGCGGCCCCTGTCACTGACATAACAATTCGACACCACATCAATTCTAGTGGGAGGTGTCCCTGCCTATGGCGGGGGGTTGGAGCTGGATGATCCTTGAGGTCCCTTCCAACCTAAACCATTCTATGATTCTATGAATATATTCACTAAATACGTAGGAAAAGAGAGGTATACAAAGCAAATTAAGCTGAATGCACAAGGCAAGTATGATTGCTGCCCATCACCCTCAGTCACAGTCCAGCTGCAGTCTGTTCACTGCAGACAATGGGTTTGTAGAAAGAATTTTATGTGAGATAGTATTGGAAGCAGGACATGTACCTTGATTAAACAAGCTGTCTGAGTCAGTAAATGTAATTCACAATTCAGACATTTAGTCTTGAAACATTATCTTGTCATGGAAGAACTTCTTTCCCAAAAGTGTTGTCAAGCCCTGAAACACATTGCTCAGGGGAGTGGTGGAGTCCCCATTCCTGGAGGTATTTCAGGCTGCGTAGATGTGGCACTGAGGGATGTAATTTAGTGATGACCTGGTAGTGTTGACTTAATGGTTAGACTTGATGGTTTTAAAGGTATCTTTCAACTAAAGTGATTCCGTGATTCTCTGAAGCAACTATCCTGTTTTGCAATGCACTATCCATCTAACCTAGAGCTGTACAGTTATTTTAGCTAGGAAACATTAAATACTTCATAAGCTCAGAAAGTTTTCATACCCTGGCTCCTTGGTTATAAAATGTGCTTTGAGAGAGTCGTAAACATGGCAAAACACCTTTTTTTTTTTCCAAGCAAATATGGCAAACCTTGATTATCTACTTCTTCAATGAATCACAGAATATATTTGGTTGGAAGAGACCTTAAAGATCATCCAGTCCAACCTTCAACCCAGCACTGAAGAGTCAAGACTAAACCATTACCCTATGTGTCAGGTCCACACACAGCTCAAACACCTCTAGGGATAGTGACCCCATCACTGCCCTGGGCAGACCATACCAATGTTTGATAACCCTTTCAGTGAAGAAATACTTCCTAACATATAGGCTGGATGTTAGGAGGAAGTTCTTCACAGAGAGAGTGATTGGCATTGGAATGGGCTGCCCAGGGAGGTGGTGGAGTCACCGTCCCTGGAGGTGTTCAAGAAAAGACTGGATGAGGCACTTAGTGCCATGGTCTAGTTGACTGGATAGGGCTGGGTGCTAGGTTGGAGTAGATGATCTTGGAGGTCTCTTCCAACCTGGTCTAGTCTAGTCTATTCTATTCTATTCTATTCTATCAGAATAAAGCTTAAAAATGTTGGTCCAATGTATGTAAGAAAATAAACATTGTGTTGATGTCACTGACACAGAAATGTTGTTTAGCTGAGCACTTCATTGACTATTGATTAGCTGAGAGAGTTCTACAGTTTTGTTAATTAGAGAGAAAGAGTGCCCACCAGTTCTTGAAACATTTTTAAGCAGACCAAGAATAATGGGCAGGTCATGAAAGAAAGCAAGAAATATCATATCCTCCCAAGCAGTTCATAAAACTTCCACAAAGGACAGCAAAGCCACGTGTGGAGCATAAAGCTGCCCAGTAAAATCAGCACTGTTCACCACAATAATGGGGAAATCAGCAGAAGATAATCGACTGACAGCTGCATACTCTGAGGGAAAGACCTACAGGAGTTGGGGGAAAGACCTATAAGAGTTGGGTGGCTGTCCCACCAGATAAATAAATATGACAACACTGTAAGAACGTGTGTATGACTTACTCAAAGAGTACCAAGCTACAGTTAGGAGAAATAACTTCCATGGCTGTCCAGAGAAGAAAAATCTAGGACAGTTAACAAAAATCATCTCAAGGAACACAGGCTTAAGTACAGGATTGTTGGAGGCTAACAACAATTCTATCAGCCTGCCTAGGATCATCACTTCTGTAGCTGCCAACCATGAGGGTTGAAGAGGTGTCAGACACGCAGTGATCAGCAAACAAGGGTTTTCATGGATTTACAGTTCAACTAAGAAACATCTTCTGAATCCCAAAAGATGTCTGTATGCTGAGGTTGTGGAATTTAAGCCACTGAGTGATTGTGCTAGTTTGAAGCTAGCTAGAATGTTTTGGTGGGAAGAATTAGATTACAGGCTGTGAAAGGAAAACAATGGTGATGTCTACTTCGCTCATAGGCTTGCTGAGATGTGTAAGAACAAAAATCAAAACATAGATTAGGAAGTCTCACTTCTGCTGGGGAACTGGCTGAGGTGCATCTTACTCTCTAACCTCACCCTCCATTTCTTTTCTAATCCACTTTGCTTCCTAACCCCCTGGCTGAACCTCCATTCTTCCTTGGGATTGGGGTAAGGTTGAGAGAGGTAGAGGGAAGGTGAAGGGGTGGTTGAGAGCCCCTCCTGGGGACTCAGGTTTCTGGGAGGGCTGCTGTGTTTCTGTATTACCTTTTACCTTGTATATTCCTGTCTATAACTGTGTATACTGTAAATATCTGCTTGTACATTGTGCCAGCTGTAAATATAAGCTTCATTCATATTTCCAGAGCCGACTGAGTCTAGTCTGGGCGATTTCTAAAGTGGGGTGGGTGGGGTGGATAACAGCCAAACCATCACAATGATCTAGCTGAAGTCCTTTAACACACTGGTAACAGCCTAGGAACTGTTTGGTAACAGCCTAGAAATTAAAGCTGTAACTGCTCACCTACAGAACTCTAGAGCTAAACTGATATTATTTGGATGGTACTATCTAGTTAATGGGAAATCCCTAAAATTGAAAATAAAGAGCCTAATGCAGAGTAATTTAATTCAGAGCTACCTCCCTTTTTCTTCAGTGTAATGCTTTTAACCTGTTCTTCTGCACATCCAGCACACCAGACCCACCTGCCTGAGCTACTTAACTGCAGCTTTTTAATCCAGGGACTTAAAACACGACCTACAACAAACAGAAGCTGGCATTTGACTACATGTTGAATGTTGAGTGAAAATAGCATAATGCAAGTTTCAAGATCCAAGGGAAGATAATCAGTAGGACACACAGTGCAGTTACAGTGATGCTTTGAATATGTAGAAATAGATTTTCTTCACACAACTCCCTCACAAAACGTATGTGAGGTGCAAAGGTCTGACACAAAAAAAGATGCCTGCCAATTATCTGGAAGTGTTCCTGTCTTATGTGGAACTCTGGTAGAGTTTAGCTTGGGACAGAACTTTTAAAATACAGGTATAAATTTTGTTTGATTTCTTCCTTTGGAAATCTAAGAATGCAGAGATGAATTAGTGAATGGGGAAAAAAATAATAAATCACTGCTGGTTAGAGCCAAGTGGGGAGAGAACTTCACTGATACATAAAGGATACACGCAGCAAAAGTTTCCTCTCTTCAGTTCCCATCTAAAAGCCATCCCTTCTGACCTACAATATTCAGTGCTCAAAACTGAGGCAAAAGTACATTGTCAAAGCTCCCCAGTTCCCTTCACAATACTGACATGAAGGCAGGGACACACAGTTGTGCCAGACACTGCTGTGGGGCTGTGTGTTATTATCCCTCAGCTGCTTGAGCCCAATTCATAGAATTATAGAATAGTTTTGGTTGGAAAAGTTCTGTAAGATCATCGACTTCAACTCTCAACCTAACACCGCCAAAGCCATTAAACCATGTCTCAAAGTGTCACATCCACACATTTCTTGAACATGTCCAGAGACAGCGAGTCCACCACCTACCTCCCTGGGCAGCCTGTCCCAATGCCTGGCCACTCCTTCAGTAAAGAAGTTTTTCAAGTATCCAGTCTAAACCTCTCCTGGCACAACTCAAGGCCATTTCCTCTTGTTCTGTCACTTGATACTAGAGAGAAGAATTCTCTGGCTGGAAATTGCTGTGCCCTCCAGAAAGTCCACAAGGAAACTCTTAATCAGCTTCAACATAGGTTCAACCAACTCCAGCCACATTCTTTGGGTATTAAACTAAGCGTTTTAAACTAAAGAGATGAGAAACTGCACAATGCCATGGATGGACTAAGGGAATGGTAACCTCCAGACAGACATCTGAATGAGCATTTAATTGTTTTTACCCCCAACATCTATAGCAATATCTGGAACATATCAGACAAACCAAGAAAAAAAAAAGAACAATGTAATTTATACCTGGGACCTAAATTAGATTATAAATCACAGTCTCCAGCTGTGAAAAAGCAATGTGATTAAAAAAAAAACCCATCATATATTTTAATATAGATATTGATAATGTTCTAGATACATACAACAATGTTTCTATGTCCTACAGTCACTGAATCGTTCAAGCTGGAAAAGACCTCTAAGACCATCAAGCCCAGCCTTCTACTTAGCACCTCCATGACCGCTAGACCATGTCCCAAAGTGCCACTTGTTAACACCTCCAGGGACAGTGGCTCGACCACCTCCCGGGGCAGCCCATTCTAATGTCTGACCACTCTTACAAGAAAGAAATTCTTCCTAATATGCAACCTAAACATCCCCTGTGTGCTAGTTTGAAGCTAGCCAGGACATTTTGGTGAGAAGGATTAGATCACAGGCTGTGAAGGAGAAACAATGGTGATGTCTACTTCACCCACAGGCTTGCTGAGAAGTATAAGAGCAAGAATCCAAACATAGATAAGAGAGTTCGAGCACAGCCTGAGCTCTGAGCTGCATTTGTCTCTAAGCTCACCCTCCGTCTCTCTGATTAATCCACTTTGCTTCCTAACCCCCCTGGCCGACCTCCATTCTTCCTTGGGGCACAAGGCAGCACCTGGGGTAAGGTAGGGGAGTGGGAGAAGGTGTAAGGGCAGTTGGGAGTCCCTCCTGGGTACTCATGTTTCTGGGAGGGCTGTTGTGTTTCTGTGTTATCTTTTACCTTGTCTATTTCTGTATATAACTGTATCTACTGTAAATATCTGCTTGTATATTCTGCTAAGCTGTAAATAATAAGCTTCATTCAAATTTCCAGAGCTGGCTGAGTTTAGTCTGGGTGATTTCCAAAGTCGGGGGGGGGGACACAGGGAACACCCAAACCACCACACTCTGGCACAGCTTGGGATCATTTCCACTTGTTCTGTTGTTAGTTGCTTGGGAGAAGAGCCCAACACTGGCCTCAATACAGCCTCCTTTCAGGTAGCTGTAGAGAGCAGTAAGATCTCCTCTCAGCCTCCTTCAGCCTAAACAGTCCTAGCTCCCTCAGCCTCTCCTCACAAGACCTCCTCACCAGCTTTGTTGCCCTAGTCTCTCTGTATCATATAGGGAATATGTTCACACCATACCTGGCTTGCCTGCTTCCATTCTTCTGTCCCATTTCTTTTGTTTCAATATAAATTCTTGCAGAGTAAGTTCTAGCTAAAGTCTGCAAATGCAACAGCTAAGCCTGATATAAAAGAAGATATGCTGATAATTGAATTGTGGAAGTACAATGGCATGCCATTCATGGCATTACAACATTAGAATGGCAATTATCATGTAAATAACTTTAACAGAGCAGTGTATAACACCATTATTAAAACATTCAAATTACATAATAATGCTTTTTAACACTAATAAATCTGTGCTTTTAGACCAGAACATTTTCTTACCCTCCTTGAAGGATGTAGAAATCTGCCTCTATATGGTCTGCACTAACAGCCAACGGAATTGTTCTCCACCCATCGGTTCTCTTATAGAAAGCAAAGCACAAAGGGGTTTTCTGAGATACAGCTGGGCACATTCATTTCAGTCCTGTGATATTAAGCTGGTGGATGACTCATCTTCACGTTTCATAATACAATATCCTGACTCTTTGAGTTTCCAGTTTACTCTAACAACGGGTCCCACATCACAATTTTCAGTCAGCCATGTTTAATGCAATATATTACTTGATGTGGTGATAAAATCAAATATCATTAATACAACGAAGTATTTCAGATATTGCCTTGTCTGGAGACTTTAAAATGGCTTCAGAGTCTGTCTTTAAAGTAAAGGAAACAAAATAGGATCAAATTGTTTATGTCCTTTTCATAGAATCATAGAATTCTTTCCGTTGGAAGAGACCCGTAAGATTACCAAGACCAGCTACCGACCCAACAACACCATGGCCCTTAAACCATGCCCTAAAGTGCCATGTCTACATGTGTTTTTCATACCTGCAAGGATAGTCACTCACTCACCTCCTTGGGTAGCCTATTTCAATGTCTGACCACTCAGTAAAGGTATTTTTTCTAATATAAACCTCCTAAACCTCCTTTGGTACAATTTGAGGCCATTTCTATCAACTGATACTAGGGAGAAAAGACCAACACTGACCCCCTCCTCTAACCACCTTTCAGGTAGTTGTAGAGCAAGAAGGTTTCCACTCAGTCTCCTCTTCCTCAATTTGCTTGCCAATTAATTTTAACTTCCTTCTATTGAAACAAAATCAGTTCTTGTGTTTGGATTTGGTGTTTTTATAGTTCTTTGTGTTTATCAGCTAGGTAATCCAAAGCAAATATTTTTCAGGCAAGCACGTAACACTGGAATAGTCCCAGAATCACACAGAAAGGCTCCTAACAGCCACTCTATTTATGAAGAGGGGAAACAAGGACATCGAGGGCTTAGAGAAACAAGTTGCAAAACCAAAATGTGAAGAACAAACCTAGAGGCAAGGGCAAACTAAAAGATAAGAGCAGAACAACTGAGCACGGTGACAGCAAGAAGACACAGGAGGGAACAATATAGGAGACAAACAGTATGAGAGAACAGAAAGAAAGTAAGAAGAAAGCATCCAAACCTATGTCAAGTTGAAGTTTCGTGTTTTACTTCCCTGGAAAACTTTGCAACTCCGTTCCACACCTGCAAATGAGCCATCAGAAAGAGGGAGGAGGACAAAATCTCAACCCAAAAGAGGAGCTATCAACTAAAGTACCAGAAAGCTTGTGGAAAATAAATGCAACTGAACCAAGAATTACAGAGAAAGGGGGAAAAAGGGGGTAGTGGCTGCCCTTAGAGATCAGAGATTAATCTCAGAGATCAACTGTATCTATAAAAACAAGCACCCCGTGAATTTCTTTCAATTAAGTATGAATAAGCTGCTTGAAGCCATTATGGTACCAAACTAGAATTGATCTCCTACATCATTTCTGGAATAGACAGAAGATGTGGAGAAAGTGAAGAGACTCTTCTCCCAGGTGCACAATTGGGCCAGGTGGGTGTTGGTCTCTTCTCCCTAGTATCAAGTGATAGAATGAGAGGAATTGGACAGAAGAAGTTTAGGTTGGACATTAGGAAGATTTTCTTTACTGGAAAAGTGGTAACACACTGACCTCGGATGATGGGAAATTCTGTCCTTTTATTTCTTTTATCATGAGGTGGCAAAATACTGGAACTGGAGAACAGAGATGTGGGATCTCTATCTTTGTAAAGCTCCAAAACTCAACTGATCAAGGCCTTGAGTGGCCTGCTACAGCTAGATTTTATCTGAGCAGAAAGCTAGACCAAATGGCTTCGGTGGGTCTCTTCCAACCCACAAGAACCTGTTTGTTGTTCTACACAAGAACCCTTTTTCAGAGCGAGGAACTCCTCACGGCTTGGTACAGCTTTTAATAATAAATAAATCTTTTAGGTAGGGAGATTAAAAATGTTTTCCCCTTGATTTCACACAAGTTTGAAGCTAGCTAGAATGTTTTGGTGAGAAGAACTAGATTACAGGCTGTGAAAGGGAAACAATGGTGATGTCTACTTCACTCACAGGCTTGCTGAGAGGTATAAGAAGAGTATAAACATAGAGTATAAACATTCGGGCACTGCCTGGGCTCTGGGCTGCATTTCTCTCTAACCTCACCCTCCATCCCACTGATTAATCCACTTGCTTCCTAACCCCCTGGCTGACCTCCATTCTTCCTTGGGCACAAGGCAACATCTAGGGTATGGTTGAGGGGTGGGAGAAGGGGGGTTAGGAGGCAAGTGGATTAATCAGAGAGATGGTAAGTGAGGTTAGAGAGAAATGCAGCCCAGAGCTCAGGCAGTGCCTGAATGCCTTATTTATGTTTATACTCTTGTTCTTATACATCTCAGCAAGCCTATGAGTGAAGTAGACATCACCACTGTTTCTCTTTCACAGCCTGTGATCTAGTTCTTCTCACCAAAACATTCTAGCTAGCTCCAAACTAGCACACAAGAGATGTGACCTTTCACAGGAAACGTGATTATTAGAGGAAAACAATGAATCTATGCAGGTGAAAGTCACATACCTATCTTTAGAAAAGAATTCTTCAGGTATTGTCTGAGCCACTCAGTGGCAAATGTGCATAGCTGTGGTGGTAATACCTTTATTTACAGAATTTAAGGCTGCACCAAAAGTCATGAATAAATGATGAGGCCATTGGTGAAGACATTCACCAATTAACAAGCAGCAGCTGTTTGTCTTCTTTTCTTAGGGTACAATTGATTAAAATTGCATGCTTCATTTAAGCAAAATTCTCTTGTACTTTACCAAAGGGGAGAGAAAATGTATTTGAAATAGAGCAGTTTCTTTTCTGATTTATTGAGCACCTCCCCAGCCGAATACAAATTAGAACTCTGTTTTGTTCTGTTGTGTATCATATGCAGGCACTATTCTGAAAATCAGAGTTAAAATATTTTGCATATTAGTCAGAGATGAGTTGTAACAAACAACAGTTGCTGCAACAAGTTATTTCAGGCTTAAACTACACTTCCTTTTTTACAGACTCACAGAATCATAGAATTGTTTAGGCTGGGAAAGACTTTCAAGATCAATGAGTGCAAACATTAACCCAGCACTACCAGGTTACCACTAAACCATGTCCCTCATTACCACATCTCCATGGCTTTCAAACTCATCCAATGATGAAGGCTTCGCCACTGCCCTGGACAGCCTGTTCCAGGCTTTGACAACCCTTTGGGGGGAAGAAATTTTTCCTCATGTCCAACTCAAACCTCCATAGTGCAACTTGAGGCCATTTTCTCTTGTCCTGTCACTTGTTTCTAGGGAGAAGTGACCAACATCCACATGATTACCAACTCCTTTTTGTTGCTGTAAAGAGCAATGAGGTCTCCCTTCAGCCTCTGCTTCTCCAGATTAAACACCACTAGTTCCTGCAGCTGCTCCTCCTAAGACCTGTACTTTAGAGGGGGCAACTGAAGTAAATCAGTTGCCCCCTTGCATCAGAACAAGTACCCAAAAGAAAAAGAGGAGGTTAATTGTTATTTGTGATTCCCTTCTGAAGGGAACAGAGAGCCCCATATGCTGGCCAGACCCCTTCCACAGGGTGGTCTGCTGCCTCCCTGGGGCCCGGGTCAGGGATGTTAGAGACTTCACCGCCTTTGTTGCCCTTCTCTGGACCCAATCCAGCACCTCAATATCCTTCTTTAAGTGAGGAGCCCTAAAACTAAACACAGTATTTGAGGTGAATCTATAAAAACATTTGTTCAGATCTGAGGAGAAGTTTCCTTCTCTGTGGAAAAAAGGTCTGCAATGCCAACTTGGAGATTGATGCCTGAAATGACTTTAGGAATTAGTGTTTACCATGAGCCCAAGAATATGGAAAACTAGAACTTTTGGGAAATGTCTACATGAATTGCCTGACTCTAAGCAGACATTATTAAAGCCTGAAAATATTCATTAGAAATGGGTATTTATTCATCATTAACTATTTATCATTGATGAGTTTTATGTTCTCCTAACATCTGAACACCTGCCAGGTAGAGAAGTCACTCTTGTTTCTGTCTGCTTCAGAACACCCTTCCTCTACTTAGTCTTTATCCCACTGGCCACCTACAATAGCAATTTTTAACAACTTCAGAAGTATAACATGCTCAAGGCAAGACATTGTGGTGAATGGTGTCACATTCAGTTGGCAGCCAGTCACTAGTGGTGTTCCACAATGATCAGTGCTGGGCCGGGTCCTGTTCAACATCTTTATTGATGATCTGGACGAGGGGATTGAATAAGTTTGCAGATGACTCCAAGCTGGGAGCAGGTGTTGATCTGTTGGAAGGTAGGAGAGCCCTGCAGAGGGACCTGGACAGGCTGGATGGGTGGGCAGAGGCCAATGGGATGAAATTTAACAAGTCCAAGTGCAGGGTTCTGCACTTTGGCCACGACAACCCCAAGCAGCGCTACAGGCTGGGGACAGAGTGGCTGGAGAGCAGCCAGGAAGAAAGGGACCTGGGGGTACTGGTGGATAGTAGCTGAAGATGAGGCAGCAGTGTGCCCAGGTGGCCAAGAGAGCCAATGGCATCCTGGCCTGGATCAGGAATAGTGTGGCCAGTAGGATGAGGGAGGTTATTCTTCCCCTGTACTCAACACTGGTCAGGCCACACCTTGAGTACTGTGTCCAGTTCTGGGCCCTTCAATTCAGGAGAGATGTTGAGGTGCTGGAAGGTGTCCAGAGAAGGGCGACAAGGCTGGTGAGGGGCCTGGAACACAAACCCTATGAGGAGNTGGCCAGTGTCTTGGACATCTGAAAGGAAATGTAATTTATATTCCCAATAAAAAACTGCTAAGTCTCAGGAACGAGCAAGTATATCCACAGATTGATAGACACATTATGGTATCATAAGCATGTCCTTCCTAAATCCAGAAGGCATGAGATGGGCTTCACATAAAGCACACAGCTGCTTTTTCCACCTGCTTGTCTGAAACAATAAAAATTTGGCTAAGGGAAAAAAAAAATAAATATTTTTTTTTTTTAAAAGGAAGATGTAAATCAAGTAAAGTTTTATTCTTCATTTTTAAACTTATGTTAGAGGGCACTCTAGAGACTATTACAACTATAGCTAGAATAGTTACGTAGAAAAACTCTTCTCTATTTGTTGATCTGAGTATTACAGTAAAACAATGTGATTTCCTTAGTATCTGCTCAGAAAACACTCTTTTGTAAGCATTACTTTCAATTGGTTTTGTTTTAATCTAACAAGTCCTTGAATTAGTCACTTCATTCTCATTTCAAAATCTGTACTACTTTCTAGGAGAATCATAGAATCAACCAGGTTGGAAGAGACCTCCAAGATCATCCAATCCAACCTAGCACCCAGCCCTAGCCAGTCAACCAGACCATGGCACTAAGTGCCTNCTTCCAGCACCTCAACATCTCTCTTGAATTGAAGGGCCCAGAACTGGACACAGCACTCAAGGTGTGGCCTGACCAGTGTTGAGTACAGGGGAAGAATAACCTCCCTCGTACTACTGGCCACACTGTTCCTGATACAGGCCAGGATGCCATTGGCTCTCTTGGCCACCTGGGCACACTGCTGCCTCATCTTCAGCTACTATCTACCAGTACCCCCAGGTCCCTTTCTTCCTGGCTGCTCTCCAGCCACTCTGTCCCCAGCCTGCAGTGCCACTTGGGATTGTTGTGGCCAAAGTGCAGAACCCTGCACTTGGCCTTCTTAAATCTCATCCCATTGGCCTTTGACTACCTGTCCAGCCTGTCCAGGTCCCTCTGCAGGGCTCTCCTACCTTCCATCAGATCAACACCTGCTCCTAGCTTGGTGTCATCTGCAAACAGAGATGAGAGAACACAGAGAGATAACTGGACTATAAGCAAAAGCTCCTTTAGGGTCAGTGAGCTTAAATCAATATCTGTAGGACATTCTTGGCTCACAGCCACCTCACAACATGCTGTGTGGCATATTCTCTAACAAGAAAAGAAAGAATCACATACTCCTTCAAATATCCCCCAACACTTTCTAAACACTTCAGCACATTGCAAGGGACCTCTGCAGGTCTCTTCCAAGCCATCAGAGATGTTTTCTCTAGTGATTTCAAAGCATATACTTTATGTCAGAGAATCACAGAATCAACCAGGTGGGAGCCCCTCAAAACCTAACAGGATTTCAGGTTCTGCACTGCTGTTCCTATACTGGTGCATCTGTCAGATCCAGGCACCAAGATATAATCTTTATTTGAACACATTTATTTTCTTCAGTGTAAGCTAAATGAAGACCAGAATACAAACAGCTGTAATCATTGCTTTTTCCAATTAAAGCAGAGCCTTTTCAGTTCTGCTCTTGTGTCTGTTGAAAGAGATTTAAATTTGTCCCACACAGGTAAAACCTTATTTACAAGTAACCTCAACTGCTCCTGAGAATTAGCTGTTCTCACATGAAAAATGGCATTTAGAGACAATAAAAGGCATTTGCATATGTAAATACCTCATCTGCACTTGTAGTTAAAGCAATATCTGAATATGAAAGATCACTGGAAAATACCAAAGGGGAACAACATGTTTTCATCTGCAAACATGAGTACTAAAATACATCTAGAATGTAGGAGTGAAGCTATCAGGGTTTATCACAAATTGAAGTATTCGTCAGCTATTTCCCACGATTCTGAAGTCCAGCACATTATAATGGCTATTAGAAAAAAAAATATACTCCTTCAAAAGAGCTGCATTTAGTAAAGCTTATTTAAATAGTCGGTATTTTTGAATGCTTGGTATAGCCAAAGAGGTATATATGGAACAGAAGACCACTGGACAAAAAAAGGTTAGTACTAATGCAGTCTGATTCTGCCACCTAGTGACACACTTTCCCATGTAAATTTGCAGAGGACATGACTATATATGTCAGCAGGAAACATTCATCTGTAGGAAAAGGACCAAAGTGTGCAGCCTTTATAACCAAAGTAGCAAACACTGTATTTTACTGCCACTGTCACTTCATATTTAGTTCAAAGAAATCAGAAAAGGAAAGACCCAATACCCTCTTGCAACACTACCTAAAAAGGATGTTCTCCAAGGACACAGAAAGCATTGGTTTGCCACCAGTGACTGTAGAATTGTCATTTGGGAGGTAACTAACAAATCAGCAGGGTGAAAAACAAACCAGCCCAAGAAAATCAGTAGAAGCTGTGCATGCAGAGCCATCACCATCCCTGGAGGTGTTTAACAGGTGCAGAAATGTGGTGCTGAGCACCAGACTTGATAGAGCTAGAGAATCATAGAATGATAGAATCAACTAGGTTTGAAGAGACCTCCAAGATCATCCACTCCAACCTAGCACCCAGCCTTAGCCAATCAACTAAATCATGGCACCAAGTGCCCCATCCAATCTTTTCTTGAACACCTCCAGGGACGGCAACTCCACCACCTCCCTGGGCAGCCCATTCCAATGGCAAATCACTCTCTCTGTCAAGAACTTCCTCCTAACATCCAGGCTAAACCTCCCCTGGCACAGCTTGAGACTGTGTCCCCTTGTTCTGTTGCTGGTTGCCTGGGAGAAGAGACCAACCTCACCTGGCTACGGCGTCCCTTCAGGTAGTTGTAGACAGCAAAGAGGTCACCCCTGAGCCTCCTCTTCTCCAGGCTAAACAACCCCAGCTCCCTCAGCCTCACCTCATTGGGTTTGTGTTCCAGGCCCCTCACCAGTTTTGTCACCCTTTTCTGGACACATTCCAGTATAATGGTTGGACTCCATGATCTTGAAGGTCTTTTTCCAACCTATGTTATTGCTCCATGGACCAACTTTCTCTATATAAGAAATCACACTAAAATAGACTTGAAGAAGGAAGACTTGCAGATTCCTAGGTATGCAATATCTCTGAAACTGTCCAAGACCTGCAATGTCCCCACTGTCCACATGCAACAGGGTAGAAAAATATTCTTTAAATCAGACTAGAAGAATATCCCTTGATCATATTTACAGTGAAATGGTATTATTTAAGATCTTTACCAATAAATCACTTAAATTGTTAATAATAATATAGCACAAAATTAGAATTTTTCATTTTACTTTTGCAAAACAATAAATTTGCAGCAAATATTCAACATTTAAATCACTCTCACCTTTAAAATGCTTCACAAACCTGAAGACAGTACCACATGAACTTTGCACCTACATACGTATATGACTCCATGTGTATGCAGCATCGCACCTCCTTTCTTTGACTGAATATTAAAACCACTATCCTGATGATCATCTCTCTGCTGCTTCTTCTGGGGCCCAAAGCAAGTGAGTATACTGGTCTATCACTTTTGTAACTGGAGCATGTGGTTTGTTCATAGGATCATAGGATGTTAGGGGTTGGAAGACCCCAAAGAGATCATCGAGTCCAACCCCCCTGCCAGAGCAGGACAATACTATCTAACACAGATCACAGAGGAACTCATCCAGACAGGCCCTGAAAGTCTCCAGAGAAGGAGACTCCACGACCTCTCTGGGAGCCTGCTCCAGTGCTCTGTGACCCTCACAGTAAAGAAGTTCCCCCTTGTGTTGAGGCGGAACCTCTTTTGCTGCAGCTTACACCCATTGCTCCTTGTCCTATCACAGGACAAGTGAGCAGAGCCTGTCCCCCCCAATCCTGGCCAGCCCTCAGATACTTATAAACATTTACCAAATCCCCTCTAAGTCTTCTTTTCTTCAGACTAAAAAGCCCCAGGTCCCTCAGCCTCTCCTCATAAGCCATGCCCTTCTGTCCCCTAATCATCCTTGTAGCCCTCCTCTGAACCCTCTCCAGCAGATCCCTGTCCCTCTTCAACTGGGGAGCCCAAAACTGAACACAGTATTCAAGATGGGGTCTCACCAGGGCAGAGTAAAGGGGAAGGAGAACCTCCCTTGTTCTGCTGGACACACTCTTCCTAATACACCCCAGGATCCCACTGGTCTTCCTGGCCACAAGGGCACATTGCTGAGCCATGGTTAACTTGTTACCAACCAGGACCCCCAGGTCCCTCTCCATGGGACTGCTTTCTAGCAGATCACCTCCCAGTCTGTACTGCTGGAGTTTGTTATTCCTCCCCACATGCAGGACTCTGCACTGAAAAAATATTGTAAAACATTACTTCCATAATCTAGTTGGTGAATATTTTCACATATGGGAAAATGGATTTTAAAGATTCAATAATAATTATTTTTTTCACTGAGCATTTCTACCTGTAATAGATGCTTGGACAACCACAACCACACATAAGAACTACGTGCACATTTATCAACAATGTCTCAGTAACAGAATCAGCTTTCACATGTATTATCTGATGGAGAAATAATATCCAAAGTGATTGCACTGGATTCCATCAGAAATCTGGGGTGGTTGCCATACTAACACACTGAGACTCTGCATTGAGTTTTAATACAATCTCTCTTCACTATAAATCTTTCTGTATGCACAGAGCTACTCTTACCTTTGCTTCTCTTCAATGAACCTGAACCTGAGATGCCACAAGCTTGCAGGATTGCTTTGGGCTGCAGTATGCCAACAGACAGCTTAAGTCACAAAGCAAGGAAATCTAAGTAGTACAGAATTTTAAATGATCAAAAATGTAGAGTAATTCAGAATATAATCTGGACCAAAATCCCACTATATTGGTACTATCATAGATAGTGT
The DNA here is from genome assembly GCA_013400475.1 of Tricholaema leucomelas. Taxonomy (NCBI): domain Eukaryota; kingdom Metazoa; phylum Chordata; class Aves; order Piciformes; family Lybiidae; genus Tricholaema lacrymosa; species Tricholaema leucomelas. The sequence continues at coordinate 74,178 of WAAF01012968.1, forward strand.
TGAAAAATAATGTATATCTTCAATCAATGATAGAATCATAGAATCAACCAGGTTGGAAGAGACCTCCAAGATCATCCAGTCCAACCTAGCACCCAGCCCTAGCCAGGCATCTAGACCATGGCACTAAATGCCTCATCCAGTCTTTTCTTGAACACCTCCAGGGACGGTGACTCCACCACCTCCCTGGGCAGCCCATTCATATACATGTGGGCCTACAAAGAGGTCTTTAATTAACTAACCAATTTCAACATCAAATGCTAAATTTCCTGACTGCAAAAAGAACCTCTCTATTTTTGTGATGACAGGAAAAAAAACCCAGAGATGTAATAGCTTGGATGGCAAAACCCATGGTACCCTCTCTTTGCAAAGCACTGCTTTACAAACACACACACCCCCAAAAAAAGTGAGAACAAAAATCTGGCATTTTAAATTAGGCAAGACATATTCAGTCAAGGCAAGCAATTTTAACCCCCAACCATCAGTTTTGTTTCTGGTTAAATCACTTCCAATAGCAAACATCTAGATATAAGAAAGATAATTTTGAAAACAAAATGTAGCTCTTGCTAAGCATTACTATAATGAGGAAAATGCATAAATAAGAATAAAATCTGTGTGAGGGAGGAAAAGAGACAAGAAAATTCAGTGTTGTAGATACTCAGGGAAAATGAAATCCCATAAAAATGGCAGAAGAGTGGAAGATGCACTTCCAGTAATAAAAACAACCCTTTGGTTTTGCAAATTATAGGAACATACAAGAATTTCAGCTAGAAAAGACCTCTAAGGTCATTGAGTCCAACCATCACCCTAAGATCAACAAGGCCATAAAAACGTGTCTCAGAGTGTCGTGTCCACACATTCCTTGAGCACCTCCAGGGACAGTGAGTCCACAGCCTCCCTGAGCAGCCTGTTCCAATGCCTGACCATTGTTTCAGTAAAGAAATTTCCCTAACATTCAACAGAAACATCCCCTGGCACAGTTTCAGGCCACTGCATTGAACTTGCCCAAGGACAGTGACTCTACCACCTTCCTAGACAAACTAATTCATTAGGAGGTCTGACAGGCTCTCAAAAAGCCAGAGTGTGAAAGAGTCAAACTCTGAGAACATCCACAAACCACTGAGCAGTCTGGATAGTAAATGGTATCAACACTTGGAGCTGACTCCTAAAAAATGTAATTTTTAACGTAAGTTTCCCTTAATAATGGAGAAAAAAAAAAGCCAAAACCAAAACCAAACAAAAGCTCTACAGTTGTTAGGATCATCAATATTTCCTGAACTCCATCAAAATATTCCTAGGTTTCTTTGAGAAGTTTCACAGGGGCTGTGCACGGAATAAGTTTTAGGCATTTAAATTGCTCATCAGTCGGGCTTTAAAATGTCACAAGATGTATTTGGTAGCTTAAATCTACTAGGAGGAAGTCAGCAGTGTCTTCTCAGAACTACTATGAGAAAGTCAGCAGTGTTTTCTGGGAACTCTACCCCACTGTACCAAAATAATATGAGTATTGGAATGTTTTTCATCAATGAGTAACACAAAACCTGTTGCATTTAGCCAAACTCACCCATTATTTATTATCTCTCTGATCCAAACTCTTCTGCATTCACTCTACGTAAGCCTAAGCAAGCTAAATGCCAACTTGGCTACCTCTCTTAGGACAGAAATACCTTACAAGTATATTCTTAGCATGTTATTAATTAATTTTACCCCTCGGTGGTAAAACTTCCATCACTTTGGCACCACCAGCAACAGTGAGCTTAGATAAGAAGTAACTAGGCTCAGCACCATCCATGCAGTGTAACAGACTGATTTAATGTTCTCCACCCAGGTGGTAGAAATGCTTTAAGCAAGTTTTTACATCCTCTCTGTGTAAGATATCCCTTTTTCCCCCCCCTTCTTTTTATAGCACCTTCCCTTTCAACACACAGTCTGAATTATCACAGCGCCTAAATTTTCTCTTGCTGCACCTGAGCTGTAGTTGTAGGCAGCTGCTCTTCTGACAAAACAGTTTAATTTCTCTGAAGAAAATTTGTCTTTCATTGCAAAGCCATGAAGCAGCAAAATCTGAAAGTCCTCCAGGCTTCCCATTCCATTATGCTTTTACACATTGTCAACTACAATTTATGTAGTTTCCAGAAGCATACAGTGGTGAGTGGTGTATTAGCAAACACAAGCCTTCAAAACTTACTACCACCTTCAGAACTTGGGAAAAAACAAGTAAAAAACCACCTCACGCTAGAGGAACTCACAGTAGAGAGGCTGTAGAGAGGAAGATGTTACTGAAAAGAGAAGAGGAAATGTCATTAAGTTACAGTATCACCAAGGCTGGAAGAGACCTCATAGATCATCAAGTCCAACCTGTTACCACAGAGCTCAAGGCTAGACCATGGCACCAAGTGCCACGTCCAATCCTGCCTTGAACAGCTCCAGGGACGGCGACTCCACCACCTCCCTGGGCAGCCCATTCCAGTAGCCAATGACTCTCTCAGGGAAGAACTTTCTCCTCACCTCAAGCCTAAATTTCCCCTGGCCTAGCTTGAGGCTGTGTCCTCTTGTTCTGGTGCTGGTCGCCTGAGAGAAGAGAGCAACCTCCTCCTGGCAACCTCCTTCAGGCAATTGTAGACAGCAATAAGGTCTCCCCTGAGCCTCCTCTTCTCCAGGCTAAACAATCCCAGCTCCCTCAGCCTCTCCTCGTAGGGCTTGTGCTCGAGGCCTCTCACCAGCCTCGTTGCCCTTCTCTGGACACGTTCAAGCATCTCAATGTCCTTCTTAAATTGAGGGGCCCAGAACTGGACACAGTTATGCCAGGGCAGGTTTAGATTAGTGTCATGGAGGGCCCATAGGCCCAAA